>LOJH01003711.1:2914-13855 GCA_001685095.1 Ellobius talpinus
TCTCTCTCTCTCTCTCTAATATATATATATATAAATCATGTGATTATATGGGACCTATCAGTTCCATATACCCCATCACTGCTCTAATTTTATTGTCCCACTTTTTTTTATTATGATTTTCAGTAAAGGTCTGCATGTTCAAACTTACAGCTGATGAGCTAGACTATTTTACTGTGCTTGTTTTCAAACTGAGGTCCCACAATCAGCATAATTAAAGGGAAAGGCTTCAAATTATGTGTGCCAGGTGCAATAGGAAAATCAGCCAACCCGGGAATGATACCAGGTGAGAAACCATGCATGTCTGTAGACTAGGAGTCCAAAATTTGCTCTGTCTAGTATATGGGCTCCTCGTGTCCTAGTTAACTTTCACAATCAACCTGATGCAGCCTAAAGTCACATGAGAAGGAAGTCTCCATCAAAGAATTGCCCAGATCAGATTAACCTCTGAGAACATCCATGATGGACTGACTTGTTTGTTAATTGATGTAGGAGAGCCCAGCCCACCACGAATGGCACCATTCCCTGGATAGGTGGTTCTGGGCTGTCTAAGCTTGAGCCTGAGACTGAGTTAGTTAGCCTTCTTCTCTACCTCCTGCTTTCAAATTTCTGCTTGAGTTCCTGCCCTGACTTCTCTCAGTAGCGGACTATAACCTGGTAGGGTCAGTCAAGTAAATCCATCCCTCCTCTAAATCACTTTTGGTCAGAGGCTTTTGTTTTTATTTTCAGCAGAAAGGAAGCTAGGAAGCTGGATAAGGAGACTCTGTCTCATAAAATACTTGGCATGGTCCAATAGCACACAGAGGGACAAGGCTACACTCATCACTTGACTTGGATTTCACTGCTCAGGGAAGAAAGGGCTAAATGGAGCACCTCTTTTTCTCCTGCACAAACTCCCTTCTCAGGCATGAGTACCAACCATCAAGGCAGATTTAATAGTTTTTTCTATTTTCTATTTTTCTATTTTCTATGACTAGTTCTTGTTGTGGGATTCCCCTCTGTATGCTGTGAATATGTTTTATTACCATTAAAGAAGCTGCTTTGGCTTTTGGTGGGGCAGAATAGAGCTAGGCAGGGAAAACTAAACAATGTTGGGAGAAAGAAGGTGGAGTCAGATAGATGCCATGTAGCTGCCAAAGGAGAAGGACGCTGGAACCTTACTGGTAGGCCACAGCTTCATGGTGGTACATAGATTAATAGAAATGGGTTAATTTAAGATGTAAGCACTAGCTAGAAATATGCCTAAGCCATCAGCCAAACAGTGCTGTAATTAACATAGTTTTACGTAATTATTTGGGTCTGAGCAGTCAGGAAACAAATGAGCAGTCTCCCCTTACAAGTTCTGTATCCCTTTGGCCCACTTGATAAAATTGCCTTCAGTTTTTGGTTGGACAACAAACCGTACCTCCTCTCAGGGCTTAAAACTCAGCAGCCATCCCTTACAAGGGTCTCTATGGTTTTACTCAGAACAGCATTAGGTATGTTTGCCACAGTGAAGTCCCACAAGGCTCAAGCCATACATTGTTGTGTTGCCTTTGACCTTTAGGGGAGGTGATCTGCCATTAGGCTTACGAGAGCTACTTCTAAAGCATGTTAGAAAAGCTCTTTTTCCTCTAAATTCAAGATCAATGGGAGTTCATGCATAATCAAGAACATCTGTGTACAACAGAGATCCTGACAGAAGACTCATGCTGAGCATCACATGGTCAGCATCAAACAAACACTGAGAGGGTTTGTTCCTTCTGTTATAGATGGGTGGATGAGGAGTGAATCTTCACTGAAGGGAAGAAGTGAAGGTTTAATATCTCTAAGCAACATAATAAAGACTGGTTTTCTTATTTGCCTTCTCCCATGGGCACTCTCCAAAGAAGAACCCAACAACTTTAATAGCTGTGAACAACAATTCACAACACATCACAAAGGAAAGTGTTATCTACATCTTAAACATGCCAGAATCAAACCCATCTATCTGGCTTAGTAGGTAACTCAAGTCACTGGTCTATACCCAAAAGCTGACAATACTGACTTCATCAGTCAATAAGTATGGCTTGTAACAGAAACCTTCATGGCTTTTGGAGATCAGAAAGAAAAAAATAGATAAAAACTACTTTTCTGTGCTAAATCTTTTCCTATCAAATTATTAATCTTGTCAAGGAAAATAAAATGTGCCCAAGACATATTTTTCCCTAAGAAAAATAAATTATCAGGTGTTTCAGAAAGAAAGGTCTCTCTGACCTTGCCCTTGCCTCACAGAGTCATTTCCAAGGAAGGGACTATGCAGAGCAAAAAGGGCCAGTAAAAGAAAACCCTGGCCCTGAGACCAGAGCCAAAGAAACACGCCCTGCTTCTAACCAATTCAGGAACTGAAATTTAACCAGTCCCTGAGCGCAAAAAGAACCAATCCCAGAGCACAAAACCAACCAATCACAGAAAACAAAATTCAACCAATCTCTGAGCGTGTCTCAAACTCAGGAATTGAGAGCCTACCAATCTACACCCTGAAAATCTCCATCTTGGAAACCTTCGCTCCTTAGAAATCCTATATAACCCCTGTACCTGTTCTGTTTGGGTTGTCTTTTCCCACCCTGGCAGAGACAGTCACTCTCCTGGATTCCTCTCTCCCTATAAGTTTCTTGAGTGCTGTTTGCTATAATTTTCTTTTCCCGGAGTGGAGCAGAGGAGAGCTGTAGAGCATAACATAATGCTACATTTCTTTGGGAGAAGCTCCCTTAACAGAGCAGAGCTGTGGCAACTTTTGCCAGAGCAAAGCAGAGTTGTAACACTTTGGTTAGAGAAACTTTCCCTTGCTAGAGCAGAATTGTTACACTCCAGGGAAGCTGAGCAGAGCTATAACCTTTCTCTGGAGCAGAGCAGAATTGTAACAACCTTGCAGGAGAAACCCTCCCTTGATGGAGCAGAGTTGTTACACTTGCATTAGGGAAACCTTTCCCAGAAAAAGGACTATAACACTTTGCTGGGGAATTCATCTCCTTCCCACCCCCTGCAGGACAGAGCTGTAACACTTCTGCTGGGATTCCTTTCCCTTCAGAGCTGTTAACACGCACAGACTATGCTGAGAGAAGTCACTGACCACAGTGTATAAAGTTTTTCCTGAGCGGCAAACCTCTCCCTCAACACAATAATCCAAATCAGACCAAATCAAACCGAATTAGAAAAAGTTCAGGTTTAATGGATGCCAGCGCTCCCAGGTGGCCCTCCTGGAAAACACAAGAGAGGGGGAAGGAGAACCAGAAAGGCCACACGTTCATTCTCTGGGGGGCAGTTTAAGTAGCCTGTGGAAGTAGTCTTGACCCTCCCTGGGGAGGGGTCACCATTTGGCAGGCTTTCTCTGAGGTGGGAGAGTCAACTCCCAGGGGAGGGGACTTGGGGTGGAAAGTTCCACCCAAAACATTTTAGAATGGAAGCCAAGGGGCTGGAGTGACACTTCTAACCAAACATCCCAGACTCCTTGAATAAAGGGGTGTCAGGGGGCTGGGGTGACACTTCCAACCAAACATCCCAGATTTTTTTGGATAAGGATATTAGGGGCTGAGGTGACGCTTCCAACTAAATACACTGTCCAATTGGGAGTGAATGTTTGTCTCACCTTGGTGAATACAATGGAATAACTAAGAGTTTTTAATCAAATGGTGATCTGTCCAAGAAGATAGATGTGGTAATTTGGCAGTAATTGTCCCCCATAAGCTCATAGGGAATGGCACTATTAGGAGGGGTGGATTTGATGGAGTAGGCATGCCCTTGATGGAGGAGGTGTGTCATGGTGGGCATGGACTGTGAGGTCTCCTATATGCTCAAGCCGTGCCCAGTGTCTCAGACCTCTTCCTGTTGTCAGGGGGTCAAAATATAGGACTCTGCTCCTTCTCCAGCATGGCGTCTGCCTGCATGCCACTATGTTGCACCATGATGATAATGGACTAAACTTCTGAAAACATAAGCCACCCCAGTTGAATATTTTGATTTAGAAGAGTTGCAGTGGTCATGAGGTCTCTTCACAGCAATAGAAAGCCTAACTGAGACACTAGGTAGTGATGAGAGGTAACAGCGTGGCTATCACTACAGAACACATCTAACAGTAATGAGAAGGCTGTGTTCACAAAGGCAGACAATGGAGTCCCTGTCCTATCTCCTTTCTCCTTCTTCTCCTTATGATGGATGAAGGGACAGCCACCTCTCCTGACAGCTAGACCAGGGCTGCGTCCTAGACAGAGAAGCTCCAGACAGAAAAGAGGAAAAGAGGATCTCTGATGTAATCTTTCCATCAGGAGCAGGAAAGAAGAATCACCTCACAGTAAATTCAACCCCCTGGACTCAGTTCTCCCTAGCCAACTCCACTGTTTGCTCATATGTCTAAAATCTAAACTCTGTTACAGAAAATAAATAAATTCATGTAACTTCGGAATGACTTTGGATTTTTAAACCCAACACCATATATTCCGGCACACGAAATCCTACATCATCTGCAGTGGCCAAAGAGGTAGAACCATGTGAAAGAAAGAGCAGGATACACATCAAGAGTAAGTCATGAACTTGAATCCCAGGTCAACCAATGACAATGAAGCCATTTACACTGTCCTTGGGTTGTCATGTAAACCTTTGACCCTGCAGTTCGTCACTTCTAACCTAAAAACAGCAGCTGTCTGACACAGCTGGTCTGGGACCTGATGGCAGAGTGTAAATGCAGAGAGCCACAGTATGTGGGTCTTCTTTTGGTTCCAACACTGTTTCCCGCCTTCATGAGCACCATGCAGTCTAACTGGGGAGACTCGGTTTCATGGAGCAGCACTGGGTGCGACGGTTTATTTTATAATAACTTCAGAGGAAGGGTGTGCGAAGCTTTGCTAAAATTAGCCGCCCTGCTCTCTGGTAAATCTTTATTTCCTAGGAAGCCTGCTTCTTTTCTTTACTACCTTTTAAAGCAGCTGGTATTCCCATCATGGACAATCATAGACAGTCTCTCCTGGATTCTTTTGACCTGTGATAATATATATATATATATATATATATATGCACTAAGTAAACAGACATCTAATCAGTGTGTTGTAGTTATACAGGAAAACTGAATAAATTTTATTTTCTCAATGGATTCAGTTTTATCCATTCATTATTCATTTTCTGTGAGTAGAAAGCTGACACAGACACATTCAGCTTCGAATTGGATGAACATTTTCAAGGATTATTCAACAGACTGAAAATCCAGACCTCCGGCTTTGTTTAATTATATGCTTGTGTTCTCACCCCAAAATGGTGCTGGGTCATAAATGTCCTGAGACTGTTGTTGGTGAGGGAGGAGGGGAAGGTCGTAAAGCTCCATTGTTGTTCCCTGGGCACCTGGCCCTGCACACCTGTTCTTGTAAAATAAATAAATAAATAAATAAATAAAATCCATCTGAACTCTCAAGACCAATCAAGCTGGAAATCTCTTCTCCTTCAGCCAGAAGCTCCAGGTGCCAGGCCCTTTTGTTTCCCAGGGGGTCAGTACTGTTTTTCCTTGGTCTTCATTCACATCTTTTGCTTAGTGGAATACAAGTTCAAATCTCATAGAACTGAATTAATACTTCCTGAATTAAATTTTTCTTTGAAACATGTTAGTGAGCTATTTTGTTTGAAGGCTATGCATGCTACCCTATGCCTTTTGTGCTCTGGGTTCTAAATGAGCGATTTGTGGAGCACAGCTCTGTACTGACTGAAGCTAAGGGATGAATATGATGAAAAGCAGAGGGTTTATCTGTCATGTTTCCTATTTTTCCCAACATCTTATGATGATTTGATATCTTAGGACCTTTAGAGCCTAGGTAGGCTAGTGTGGTTAGCTAATTCCTAGACGTGAGTAAATTCCTTCTCTGCAACAGGTTTTTTTTTTTTTGTGTAAACCATCAGATTCCAAATCCATATCTACATGCATTTATTGCCACATCCCAATCTTGATTATTGTCCTGCCCCTAATCATGCCAAGGCTAGGAGCTGGATAGCCGGGGACCAACCCCACAGCTGAACCCTAGAAACTGTTGATACTGGACCAGCCTCAGCTGATTTCCTTAACTCATCCCTTCTCCTCTCTGCACCGAGCACCTGACCCATGCGTCTCCTTTGATCCTCTTCACTTCTGACCAAGCTCTGTGTGTGCCCACAGGGCCCTTGGGACATGGCATATACCTTTCTCCTGGAAACTGTGAGCAATGAGCAACCTTTTTAATGGCAGGTGTCTCCGGGTCTGTTCTTTCTTCTACATTTTAAAGTAGGGTTTTAAACTTGCTTTAAAAAGAAAGAAATGAAAAAAAGAAGGAAGTATGAAAAAGAAGTTGGAAAGAATGGGAAGAAATGAGGGATAGCAGGGGAGACACAGAAGAAAGAAGGAGAGAGATGAGTTCTGTCTCTTGGAGCCTTTCAGCTGACTAGGAAAGGCAGGATCTAGCACAGGATGTGAGTCTCAATAGTAGTAAAGTACATGTTTCCACAATAAAAACAACAGTGTGGTGGAACAAAGAACCTTTGCATAACAGCTAAAGAAGAAGTCATTATATGTGCACACTGTGTTCCTGGGTGGGCACTAAAATCAATAGAATGATCACAATAGACACTGAACTTGTGAAGGCGATCTTCAGCAACGTAAAGCTCCAGTGTCTCCATCTTTACAGCATGGCGAAGACTGACAGGGAAGTCTGCAAATGTTCCTTCATCCTTCCTCCGTCAGAATTCTTCACATTAGCTTAAATATGCAAAATTTCTGTCTGTGTCGTTCAGTGAGATCTAGTGACTGGTCCTTGAAAGAAAATAGAGTATATATGCCTATCAAGAGTGAGTCATGGGACCCACTGGGAAGCCTATGGAAGACTAGGCCTTTCTGTTGGCAACCCCTAGAATACTTTTTCCTAGGTTGTATGTTTGTTCTCTGAAATTTGTGCTTCTTTTTAAAAGCCCAATAAAATTCCATTTTTACACACACACACTCACCAATTTCTTTATGTATTTACCTTCACCTTAAGTTGTTTCTATTTCTTGACTGTTATTAGTATGCACACATTTCTTGAACATACTGCTTTTAATTCCTTTGGACATGGAGCCAGAGGCAGAATTGCTGGATCTGAAAGGCTGTGTTTCTGACATTTTGAGGAGCCTTCACGCCAGCCTCCATGTTCCTTCAATGCTCTGTTCCCACTAAGCACGTCCCTGTGCCCCCTCGTGTTGGCATGCTCACATGCATGTGTTCTATTTTGTCTTCATTTGATAATGGCAGTTTAAACACATGTTAGGTAGTATCTCCGTGCTTTAATTTACATTAATCTAGTGATTAGTGGTTCTGAGACTTTCCCCATGTATCTAATGTTCATTTATATGATTTCTTTTGGAATATGTTTGTTCAAGGGCTTTGTCTGTTTTAGCCAGGTGGTCTTGCTATTGGGGTCTCTACATCCCTTGCAAATTTTGCATATTAACCCCTTATCTGAGTTTTCCCCCACAAGCATCTTCTCTTGTTCCATGCAGGGACTCCCTGGTTGTGCAGGCAGAAGCTTTCCAGTTTGACACAATCTCATTTGTCTCTGTTGAGTTGTGCTCTTAATGCTTTCAGAATTATGTATGTGTATGCAGATGTAAATATCTGGGCTCCGTCTCGGCATGGATGGTACACAAGAGGAAGGCTGTGCTGATTATGAATGCATCTGCACCTTCAGTTACAGTGTCCCCACTTGGCAATTCCTTAAAACCCATGACTCAGTTCACCATGGCTCAGTTTCCCAATGTATAAAACAGAGACAATAATATTTCCCTGCCTTTTGTGATTTGGTGTGTAACATTTAAATAGCATATTTTTTATAAAAGGACCTTGTAACAATTAGTTATTTTTTCCTAACTAGATGTCCCTGCCTCAAAGTGATGGCCTGAAGGATAATGGCTTGATGTTGGTGAATGCTTTTAGAAATGAGAAGACCTTTGGACCATAATATAGCATCTGGCTTCCTTTGACACTCTGAAGTTTCCAAAGCATGCTTACTCTTAGAGGCAGCACCAGAGTGCAGTGTCCTTAGGTTGGAACATCTCTTTAAAGGGTTTCCCAGCACAATAGAGCACTAATCACCAAAACTGTCAGTTCAGAATGGCAGACAAGAGAAATTCTTCTAGTGATAAGTTTCAACCATGTGAAGGAATAAGATCTCCCAATTAGCAAATATGTTGGCCCGAGTTCTTCATGACAATTAAATTAAGCTGTTGTTGGAATCTAGGATGTTAGCCACTAACTAGGTCATCAGGAAACAACCCAGAGTGAAGAATGTATATTTCTCTAATTGTGTAGCTGATGAAAGTCCATCCTTACCAACTTAGTCATCCTCTTGCGTTTTAGAAGCCTTTTTAGAAGATGCACATTACACAGCAGTATCCATTTTTTATTTAAATACAATTTTGCCTTTGATCAATAATAAATTTTGTAAAATCTATCTTAAAGAAATTACAGGAAATGACGCAGTATTTCTTAGGAGTTTGCATATGAAAATGGTATAAACATCTAACGACTAGAAAATATATCATATAATGTATATAAAGCAATAGGTTTTATAGGAATCTGAAATCATGTTTAGAATGTTTATTGATAAAGAGAAATAACCTTGATAAAATAAGTACAAGACAAAATATGCCATAAGATGTCAACTAACTGAAAGGAAAATTAATTAATAAATTTCAGCATCTTGATATTTTTGGCATTGCTCAGTTTCCAAAATTCATGCAATAAGGAAACTTATCTAACCAAAAAGTCTGGCAGTTCATTGTCAGTTCTAAGACATCCCTCATTCTGCTTGTCGAGCACCTCCAGGAACAGTGTTCTGAAGACACGCTGATGCAGTTGTTGCCAGGCATTACACCGAGTGCTAAGCTTAGGCATCATCTCGCTAACAAACTTGAACATGGTCTTTCCACTCCAGTGTGTCTGAGTAACCTCAAAATTAACTACTTTCTTCCTGCACATCCTCAGAGTTGCCACCCACCAACACCTGCCTTGAACCACAATTGTTCACGGAGATGTTTTCCTTCTTCTGGCTTTCGGAGGTGAGGCACAGAAATTATATTCTAATGCCTAGTATCTCACTTGTCTTTGTAGTGAATAACTGACTGTAGAGAGGTGCTCCTGCATGACACTGCCTATCTGGCAGGCCTACATAGTCCTACTTTGTAATTGCATCTGCTTGAAGGACCTGAAACTCTCTTATTCTTGCTTGTTGAGGTTAAAACAATCTACCTTCTCCTCTGTTGGTTGGTCCATTCAACAAATACTCAGCATGCACCTACTATGTGATGGGCATGCTTACAGACACTGTAGATAGAACAGTAAGCAAAACCAATGACCTGTCTTCTTCATGGAGCTGATACTATCCTGAGAAAAAGGGACATATGCAATATAAAACAGGTAATATTCTAGGTAGTAATAAGTTCGAGGAAAAAAGCTAAAGCAGACAATGGTGATGGGCAAAGTTGAGATTGAATTTTAGATAGAATGGCAGTGAGAAAATCAACCTCTAAGGAAAATCCAAAAGCAATGTGGTGGCAAACTATTTAAAAAGTGGAGTAAAAACATTCCAGACAGAGACAACAGCCAATTCAAAAGTCCTAGGGTGAGCCTCAGACTTATCTGAGAAAGCAATGCCGGCTTGGCTAGATAGAGTTAACCACCTACAGAGTCTAAGTAGCAGAAGGCGAGAGTCAAACATTAATAGGAGTCAAGTCGTGAGGACTGACAGGATGTGGCTCGTACTCTCTAGAAAGAGAGAGTCGCTGGTGTATTTGGAAGAGATGAGTGACAGAGCCGCTGTGATCTGCTGAAGAAAGAAACATGGCAAGAAAGATCTGAGCTGCCAGGGATGCTTCGAATCCAGGTGGAGACGCTATGGTTCAGGTGAGAGTAAGCTTTGCCGGCCTTGATGAATTGCATATGTGTTGTAAAGGAAGGCATCTGGATGGCTCCAAGGTTTGGACGTGCGCAGCTGCAGGGCTGGAACTGTGATTAACAAGATGGGAACTTCGCAGCAGCATGAATGTGGGGGAAACACGGGGAGAACAATAAATGTACATGTACACGTATATACACACCCATGCACACACAACATAATAAAACAAAGAATCAGAATTATGAGATTAAACACAGAAATGTGGAAATCAGTGAAGTTTAGGCCAGGCTTAAACTCATACAGCCAACTACAAGACTACGAAAAATAAGCAAATTTCTATAAAGAATTCCCTCCTTAGCTCAAAAAAAGAGAGAAAATAATAAGAACAGTTGACTTCACATGCAGCAAGAAGCTCCCTGACCCTCAGAAACATGAGGCATCCCAGATCTCCAGCTGAAACATTTACCACCAGACTTCACCATTTGTCACCAATTGCCCTGGGCTTAGTACGGGTGGCACATGTTGAACAGCTGAAAGCAGGTGTTCGTATCAATAGGCACAGGCTTTCTTGTTGCCTAGAAACTTGCTAAAAATATAGAATCCCAAGGCCAGGGGGATGACTCAGTAAAGAGCCCCACCACAGAGGCATGAGGACTTGAGTTCAGAGCCTAACAGCCATGTAAAAGCCAGGCTTGGTTACACACATGTAAGCCTAGTGCTGAGGACATGGACACAGGCAGCTCTCTAGAACTTGCTGGTCAGCCAGTCTAGTCAATCAGTGAACTCCAGGCTCAGTGAGAGACCCTGTCTCAAAAGATAACCATAGAGGAAGACACTCAAGACATCCACTGTTGGTCTCTCACTGTCAAATTGCACACACACACACACATACACACACACATAATACACATGTATATACATGCATATACACATAAACATGTACATATTTATACTACACATCCACACATGCACGTGCATATATCCATGTGTATATCCATGTATACACACACAAACATGTACATATACATACTACACATCCACACATGCA
>LOJH01003711.1:14281-38187 GCA_001685095.1 Ellobius talpinus
ATCCACACATGCACGTGCATATATCCATGTGTATATCCATGTATACACACACAAACATACACTCATACATATACTACACACACACAGAGATAATAACCATTGTGGAATCCTAGGTCTCATTCTATACTTCCTTCACATGTACACTGAAGGTTGAGGCATGTTATACCAAAGAATGCTAGCTAGTTCCTAAAGCCAGTAGAAAGCCCACAGAATCATCCTGAGGATTCTGCATCTGGAGATTATGAATAAGTTGAATAATTATGAATAAGCTGCTTGCAGCTGTGAATCTAACTTCTCTGGAACCGAGGGATAGAAATGGGAATGACTTCTCTCCCTGAGAATCCCTAGCATAGAGCAGACCTGCTGAGACCTCCACTATTGTTTCCAAAAATCTGCTATCAGTCTTATAGTGCTAAGTTTGATGATAACCACACCACTGGGGACCAGAAAAGGAGATGCGGCTTGTATGGTGGAATGGAAGAATACCTGATGTGGAAAATCTGTTCCAACAACTCTGGCAGCATACAAATACTTGTGCTGACTAGTTTTATGTCAGTTTGACATAAGCTGAAGTCATCCAAGAAGAGGGAACTTTCAGCTGAGAAAATGCCTCCCTAAGACCAGACTGTAGACAAGGCTGTGGAAAATTTTCTTAATGGGCCCAGCCCATTGTGGGTGATACCACCCCTGGGCTGGTGGGTTCTATACAAAAGCAGGCTGAATAAGCCCCTAGGAGCAAGCCAGTAAGCAGCACCCCTTGTGGCCTCTGCATCAGCTCCCGCCTCTAGGCTCCTGCTGTGTTTGGGTTCCTGTCCTGACTTCCTTCAAAGATCAACAGTGATGTGGAAGAATAAGCCAAATAAACCCTTTCCTCCCCAGAGTGTTCACCCAGCGCTGATCCTTTAGCCAACACTCATGACTAGTTGTGGCTGCATACCTGACTCCATGGAACAGAACTGTAAGGACAAGAGCTGGAAACGCGGCTCTCATTGAATTGGACTTAAAGGCACTGCTGACTCTCAAGTGGCAAGAGATGCTGGCTGGCTGTGGCATGCGATGTCAGAGTAGTCACATATGTTGCCATCATCCTTTTAATCAAATATTTAGAGATTATAAGACCTGGAATGAACACGGAGTTGCTACCACCTAATCTTAGTGGAAGGCAAGAATCCTCCTGGTTGGTTTTTCATGGAGAGAAGGAAAATCCATGAAGGCCCTTAAGTTCCCAGCTGCAGGGAGGGCTGAGGGAGGAGGAACAAGCTGTTAGTTCTTTCTGTATCAGCGTGGCTAAGTTGTCCCTGTTTTCTGAAAGGTGGGTGTTTATCCATCAGACAAAAGGCACTAACCATCCCCACAAAGTAAAGTGCAGGTACGCCAGTTGGAGCTCAAGTGCATCTGGGGCTTCAAGTGCTGTGCGAGATCACACAGGGACGGAAGGAAAAGGCCAAGGGAGCTGCTACCTCTGCAGAGCCTGTCCTTCAGAAACTGCATCGAAATGTCAAAGTCATAAACAAAACCTGTAGGTGGATGGATTGCAATGCAAATGGCATTCACAAGCTCAGACTCCAAGCGCTCTAATGCACCCTATGCCCTGTTGTCTTCCTTCACTGGGGGCTGTGTCATGAGTATGAACCAATAAAAGATACATGGAGAAATCAAGAAGTTCTGTCCATAGGAATAGCAGGACAGTTTAACCTCTAAAGCTTTTAGGAATCATTTGCTCGATTCTGAATACACATCATATGAATAAAAGCCATCAGTTAAAATAAAGAAATTGGGTGCTGGACTGAATTTCAGTGTTGCCCTGGATTTTATGAAAGCCAATTGTTTTTCATTTTATAAAGTACTGTGACGTTGAAGGAATAAGATATGCTCACAGTATAAATGCACACAAAGTTTCCTGTATGTATTTGTCCTGCCATTTGATATGCTTTAACTTTGGTCATTAAATTAGTTATGCAGATTTAGCAGATGAGAAGGCTAAAGTCTCAGCCGGAATGAACAGCATTGAATTGGAGGCAGAAGCTGCCACTGGGTTAGGTACACAATGCAAGAGACACGCATTTGAGGAAAATTCACAGAGGTTTGTGTCTTCCATATGCTTTGTTTCTCTTGTGCACAGATGTGCGCACTTGTGTGTGCATGTGTGTGCGTGTGTATGTGTTGTTGTGTGTACTGCAGTTCCACATATATGCCAAACATGCATGTAGTAGCCACACGTTCTACCTTGTTTCTTTCAAGACAGGCGCTCTCACTACACCTGAAGCTCACCAGTTCAGCTATATTAGCTACTTCCTAGCGTCCAGTCTCAGACTGTCTCAGACCCCCAGTCCCAGGGTTACAAATACATGGTGCTGCTGACTTGCTAAACTCAGGTCCTCATGATTGCACAGCAAGCACGTTACCCACTGAGCCTTATCTTCAGCCCACAGTGTCTTTGACCTCTTACGGGGTATTAGAAGGGCAGCGTTTATGCTATTACTTTGCACTACTCTCTATGACTAAAACATCTTATCAAAACAAGATGAGAAAAACATCTTTATCTTGGGACTTATAAATACACATTGGCTGTCTTACCTTTGGTACAAAGCTCTTAATAAAAGATGTTTTATGTTGGAGAAAAAACCAGCAATGAATTATACAAAGCAACTATTGAGAAATCTGGTTTCTGCAGGTATACTTTTTCAAGATTTACATAAAATTTTATAGATAGAGAATTGGGGACATATAGTACTTGAACAGATACAAAAATGACTTGTTTGGGCTGCAAGCACTACATGGAATTGTCTCTCCCTTCCTCTCCCCTACAGGGAACAAACAGTGTCTAAATAAGAAATAAATTCTTGCCAGCAGTCTGGCCTCTGCTAGCTATGAGCTCAAGGCATGTTCTGAAAGGCTTTTGCTGACTGAAGAAGTACCAAAGGGAAGAGGAGGGTCCTGGCATGAGGCAGAAGAGAAAGAAAGAAATACAGAAACCAAATCGCCATTGGGCTGCCCCTTGTTAGTGTGAAGTATCCATATGGAAACAAGAGCCAGTTTGAGCATCCATTTCTCTCTGATTAATCAAAACAGACCCAGTGTTTGGAAATGATGATATCTGGGTCACTTTTTAGTTGCATTTAAAGAGACTTCTAAGGACAGCATCATGGAGTTGCGCCTCCAACAGCTCCCTTGCATACACATGGCTTTTGTTTATTCTTGTTTGACTTGGTTTTCACATCTTTATACATGGCCTCAAGGAATGACTTTGATGCTGAATTTTTTTCTGGGAAAAATGAATAAGTAAATACAGAAGTCACATACACACAAAATGCGAAAGTAGAAATCTCTCTCTCTCTTTCTCTCCTGTTTTTCTAAGAAGATTCAAAATACTGTTTCAACAGTAATTTTCTGCTCTTGAGTACTGATATGTTAATTTCTGGATTCGTGAGCTGGGCAGTTACTCAGTCACATTATAAAATGTTGCAACTGTAGAGACAAAAATGTATAAGTTTATAACCAGTTTAATTTGAGTTTTCCTCGGGAGAATGAAACAAAGTCTGGCTGGCTTCCATGAGGCACCCTTCTTGAGGGTGGCTAATTTATTACCTGTCACCCTTGAAAATTTAACTCTGCAAGGGGCTTTTTGTTTGTTTGTTTTCATTTATTCTGTTTGTTCTTTTATGAGAGTGTTTTCTTTGACTTTCTAATTTATTCCATTTATTCATGGAATTTTGCTCTGACTTACTTTTTTTTCCCTTCTGTTTGAATCCCTTGTACGTCAAGGTGGGTGGCATTCGACTGAAAATATTCTTTCAAGAAACATCATAAAAACCTATGAAAGCAGGATTTCATTTGAGCTGCCAAGATTATAGAAAACCGTAAGCAAAGTGAATAAACACTCTTCATATGACTTATGGTCATGAAGGAGCTACTTAAAGGAATACATTCAGTCTACTCAAAAAAAACTGAAAAAGGGAGAGATTTTTGCAGCAGGAGCCAGAAAAACACAGAGTAAGCTCCTCTCCAGCTCCTCGGTCTGCTTGTCCACATTTTGCCCCCTTCCACCAAATACCCTGGAAGGCTTGCTCTCGTGTTAGCTGACAAAGGACTGCCAAGGCTGACCCAGTTTTCCATGCTGAGAGCAGTTTACAGATATTGCAAGTCAGTGATAACACAGTCGAATCTATCTCTGGTTTTGAGTCCCATTTAAGTTTGATATCTGGGGGTAAGAATTTTGACGTGTAGGCTGCTATGGCAGGGCACGAGGAAACAGTGACTTTGTGGGCCTAGGCAGGGCACGGGGAAACAGTGACTTTGTGGGCCTACCTGGCTCAGACTTTGAAGCTTTCTTTCCTTATTCACACTGGTACACACTTTTGATTTATACTTTTGCTGTGATTTCGCAGACACAAGCAGATTTAGCAGGAAAGCTAGCAAATGCTAAAGTCAGTCTCTCTGGATACATTTTTCATTTTTTTTTAATGTGAGTTAAAACAGTAGCTAGAGTGTACTCTCAGAGGGGTTGTGTGAGT
Source organism: Ellobius talpinus (assembly GCA_001685095.1). NCBI lineage: Eukaryota > Metazoa > Chordata > Mammalia > Rodentia > Cricetidae > Ellobius > Ellobius talpinus. The sequence goes on from LOJH01003711.1 coordinate 18,796, forward strand.
CTAGCTCAAGATGTTAGGGCATGTTTGTGTATTGGAAGGCTTATGTTTCAATGATGAGAAATGTAGTGGAGTCCAGGAGTAGAGGACACATAAAATCACATTCAAAGAGTCAACCAGGTAGTAGTAGCACGGACGTTTATTTCATTCATGGTGACAGGCAGACACCTGGCATATAGATACAGGTAAAAGTGTGTTGCTAGGTAGATGATATGATTTTCAGTGATCCAGAAAGCAATATTAGCAACAAGCGTAGAGAGGAGAGGCTGGGGGGAAGGGGTCAGAGAAGTGTGCCATGCTCTGTGCCACTCTAACAGAAACCAAGAGGGAAAATTTATTTGGCTCGTGGCTTCGGAGGTTTCTGTCTATGGTGATGAGGGCATGATTGACCATCACAGCTTGGACTGTGTGATCGGAAGACAGAGGCCAAGAATGTCTGTGCATGCAAGGCTTTCTCGGCTTTCCTATGCCACCAGCCTTTGGGACGGTGTCACCACACACAGGACATATCTTCCCCACCTAGTTATACTCCATGGAGACACCTTTGGAGACGTCCAGAGGTATATTTTACTAATCCCACAGATGCTTCTCAATTCAATAAAGTTGGTCGTCAAGATGATCTGTCATGAGAAGAAATTATATAATCAACTAGTATGCGACAGAAAGATAGACAAGCAGGAGGGTGGGATTGTGATATATTCAACCAGTGTGTGATGGAACAATAGACAGGGGCATGGGGTGCAATTATGATGCATTCAACTGGCGTGTGTTGGAAGGATAAACAGGGCCATGGGGTGGGATTATTGGGCAGCTCTGAGAGCCTCTGTGAATGCATGGAAGGAGGTTTGGTGGGTTTCTGGTTCTGAATTGTGGGCAACGGTCCGCTCTAACAGCACTGGTTTCTATTAGTGTAGTTGGGCATCTCAGGTGCTTACAATGAGAAGGAGTCAGGTGGTGAAGATGATGTTGATGTAAAACAATGGGACCTGAGTTTAATGAAGAGAGGCGAGGGGGGTAAAGACAGAGATGTCCCGGTTGTAGCTGTACACTCCAGTAAGATATGCGGAAGAGACAGAAGGAGAAGTAAGAGGAGTTCAAGGCCATCGTGGGCTACACCTTGGGCTGGCAAGATGACTTGGTCTGTGAGTCGAGTTGAGTTTGATCTCTGGAACCGGTATGGTAGAAGGAGATTTACATGTCATGTAAATTATCCTCTGACCTCCGCACAGGCTCAGAGACACATGCATCCTTCCTCCACCCCCACTTCTAGGATACAAACTAAATAAATAGTTTATTTATATATAATAAATGAAAGAAGGGGTATGAAGTCAGTGAGATGTAGTTAAGTCAGTGGGTTGATGCACTCCAGGGGGGTGGGTGATGGAGGAGGGTCATGCTCCCCAATCACTACAGGGTGGGGGTTAGAGGATTCTCTGAACCAAGTTCCAAACAGAACCTGATGGAAAGAGAGATCACCACAGCACATGATACAAATATGTGGCCACGGGAATCTGTGTCTAGATGGGGAGAGGCAGAACATGAGAACTGGAAGAGAAGAGTTTCAAGAGTACATATCGGAAAGATTATCTATGTGGACGCTGAAATATTTGTGAATTATGAATGGAAAGCCAGTAAACAAAAGGTATTTTTTAGATTTATCTAATTTAGTTTATGCACAGGTGTTTGCCTGCATGTATGTCTATGAACCATGAGGTGCCTGCTGCCCTCAAGGTCTGAAGAAGGTGTCAGATTCCCTGGAACTGGAGTTACAGATGATTATGAACCACCATATGGGTGCTGGGAGCTGAACCCAAGTCCTTGGCAAGAACAAGTGATCTTAACTGCTGGGCCATCTCTCCAGCCCCAGAAGATAAAATTCTTAAGAAACGAGAGAAAGCAGCCATGGCTTATGGCGTCTGCAATAAAGAGGACGTGGAGGGTTTCGTGTCTGTCAATGAGAAGCATGGCTAGGGGTGTCTTGAAGAAGGATCAGTAGAGGCTGGATGATGTAGCAAGGACTGCGGACAATGCCTACCCTACCCTACCCTACGTGCAGAGAGAGACAGGACAATAGCAGAAAACAGTCACCACATGTGGGGTCCCTTGAGCTTGAGGAGGAATCGTTACATTTACAGTGCTGGCATGATCTTGCACGTGTCTTCATGCTTCTTTTTTCTTTGCAAATTTTCCACGCTCTCCCTCCCACGGTTCCATTATGCTAACTAGCCACTGCAGATATTCCTCAGGTTATGGGAAGTGAGGATGAAGTATTGGAGACCAGAATAACCGACAGGATTACAGCTCAAATCTTGAACTCTTCATGGCGAGACACTGAATGGATGAAGAATGAATGAGTGAATGAATGAATGAAGAATGAATGAAGAATGATATCTTATGTTTGTACCACGTGTTCTTTAACTGCTTTAACATTGGCCAGTTCTGGGAACAAGGGGACGCTAGCACATGGAAAGGGTTTGAATTCCACACACAGCTGTTATCTACCCCTCCTTTAACTACCCCGAGTAAAGTGAAGTCATGTTTTTGAATATAGACCCTTGACATTTCCTGGTGTTAATAAGGTGTGAACAAAGCCATCTGGAGACAGAAACTACTACTTTAACTGATTTATAGAATTTCTCTAAATAAAAAAATCTGCTTGTCATGCAAGCATGTCTTCTCACCACCACATTCTAGGTCTCCACCCTAAAAGCCCACTGTAAAATTATTTCGTAGTCACTGTTCATTGCCAGCATGCTTTCGCTAGCCTGTGGGATGGGTATAAATGTCACTTAATTTGTAGATATAACGATTCAATTCCTGACTGTGAACTTGATCTATCTTGAATTTTATCCAAGTAAATTCAGTTACAAAAGTCTTGGAACGTACTATGTTTGTGCAGTTCTGTGACTTGAACCCTGAAATGATGTTCTAACGAAGCTTCAAGAATACTGTGCGCTTTAGCAAATGCTCTAAATTGACTTCTTTGTAATGCTTTTCCTTCTCTGAAACCACGTGTGATCAATGTATACCAAACAGAGCAAAGCACAGAATGTCTGTCTTGAAGATCCGCGGACTGCACAGAATCAGGATGCCCCGAAAATGTTCCCATCTGACACTCAAGGTGTAAAATCTAAGGAAGACCTGGAGTGACCAGAAACAAAGGGAAACATCCTATCCTGATCTCGGTTTGTCTCTGGAAGTGGGGAGTTAGGAAAACTGATGGCTGCCCCGCTGCTCATTGCCCAAGAGTGCACATGGGAGCAGGGAGCTGTGGAAGGAGATGAAACAGAGACAAAAGACAAAAACAAAATGAATGAATGAACGAACGAATGAATGAATGAATAAAAACAATAAAGAAGTCTCTGCTCTGATGAAACTAGGCCTACTGTGGCCACCATGCACTTTAGCAGCAACCCGAGTCCAGTCCTGAAAATCCTGTCTGTTCAGGAAAAGGTGGCTAAGCTAGGTTACAGCCTGTGGGCTTCTCCGGTGATTATCATACTGTGTCCTGGAAGTTTTATTTAGTAATGTAGAGAGGGAAGTCGTTTGACTTCTTTGCAGATCGTTAGGTGAGTCATTAAGTCATTGATGACTTAATTTCGATGTCAACTCTCAATGTTATACACATACATATTCCCACAAGCACACATATTACAGAAGAGACTTAATTTTTCACAGGTGCTTTAGCCAAAACCTCCTAAGTGGTTACAAGACTAAGAATCTACATGAACTCAGCTTCAGAGCACATTGTGAAGGTAAAAAATTGGTTTTTAATTCATTTTGTGGGTCTCCGAAATCAAGCATGCAATGTAAGTCACACACCACCACCAAGTTAATGACTAAATGGTGAACTAATTTGATAAAATCTAATATTAAAATATATATCACATTTATATTTCTCATTTATGATTGCAATAAAATTATAATAAAATCCAAGTGTATGCTTGCAATATTATTAAGTTTCATTTCCATCTCCAACTGCCTGCTTTTTTAAAAAAAAATGTACCATTACTTTGCGCGTTTGGTTTTTACATGGCAACGGCATTTGCTCTAACTTTTCCCTGGAGGAAGATTGAATCATTTATTTCATTTTGAAGGAAATGAATTTCTGCATCAGAATGGAATAAAAATGATTAACTGTGAAGGGAATCCCTTAATTCTTGGGTCAAAGGGCATAATTATCTCCTGCCGAGATTCTTATGGAAGTGTGATCTCGTACCAGAACGTGAGGGGAGGGGAACTCCGAAACAGTAAGTTGTACAAAGGCTCCCCAAGGCTTCAATATGTGATGGGTGACAGCTTCAGGAAACGTAGGAGGCCACACATGGTGGGGTTAAACTCAACAACAGTCATGACTCTATCGGAGAGCTGTGCACGATTCATCTAGGCCTTTGTAAGAACTCTCTGTGATGCTATGTAGGGAGGCTTAACCAGTGTATGGAGACAGTCATTTTCTCCAGGCATGAAAGCCGCAGGCCCTTCCATGATGTGTTTACTGGGCCCATCCTTTTTAGTTCAGGTGAAAATTTAGAGTAGTCAAGTAATGAAGTTCCCCACAAGTTTGCGGCATTCCAGGGTGGCTTGTGTATGCTGGATATGAAGTGGATTCAATGTAAGGGAGAGAGAGATGAGAAAGGAGGGGGGGGAGAATGAGAGAATTGGGGAACCTGGGCAGGAAGCTGGACTTTTCTTTTAGTAGCTGTGTGGCATCCACTGAATTCCTCTGTCTGTCTCTCTGTGTCTGTCTGTCTGTCTGTCTACCTCATTGTCTTCATCTGTGAAGTGGCAATAAAGACAGGTAGCAGGATAGTACAGACCCTAAAAGAAGCAGCAGCCCACAAAGAGGCATCAGCACACACTTGCTGCCTGGTAAACACCAGAACCGCTGTCACTGTGCCCTGCACTGACTGTGAGCACTGGAATCAGAAATGTCCTGTAAAGGGACATTTGTTCTACTTTGAGGACTCTTGAAACATCGTGGTGAACATCCAAGACATCCCTGAGTCCCAGAGTGTCACCTGGCCAGTGCCATTTTTGTTCTCCAGAGTCCCTGTTTGGACATAAGGTCAGTGGCCACCCTGTATCCACATGCTGGCACCTGTCTTTCCTTGGGTGGTTTGAGCAGCCAGGTTCTCCAGTATCTAGGGGCCCCATGCCCTTTGCAGGCCCATGCCTGTGTCTCTTCTGAGGGACTGTTATGTCAACAACAAAGATCTGAGCGCAGTCTGCACAGCTGCGATTATGCCTCCTAACTTGTAGGCTGAATTTGGAAACACTGTACCTCAGACTGTGGCCTTATTTGGGAAATGAAGAGTCCTTACAGAAGCTGCTGAATTGTGCTTGGGGCTGGGGATATAGCCCAGTGGCAGAACTCTTAGCACCCATGAGAGCCTAGGATTAGCCCCCAATATCAAAATCCAATAACAACATAAGGGAAAAAATCCAGGGTGATTCATCCTGGTGGATTCCAATCCTGTATGAATGACACTCATAGAAAAGAGAGAAATTTGGAGGCAGGCATTCAATTCAGACAGCGTGAAGAGATACGCTGAGAAGTCAGTCTTTCACCAGGCAGGGAGGTAGACTGGAGGTATGCAGGGAGGGGCAGGGGTCCTGTCCCTGGGTCTGCACAGCCTAGATAATATCATGGTTGGGACTCTGCCTCCATCCAGGAGGGAGCAAAAGGGTCTATAATCAGCTGGTTCTGTCATGCTTGGTCACAGCCCCCTCAGTAGACGAGCAGTCGAGAGGAAGAGGTTTGCTGAGTGCCCTTTACCAGTTGAATTTTCATCCCTAGAAATATGCCATTCTTTCCCAGATGAAATGGAGCTGCTTTCTGCTCACTGCCCGCTGTGCCTCTAACTTGCACCGTATGCCATGGGAATCTTCAGAATCCAAACTGTGAACAATGGCACAGATGCCCAATTGGCACTAACAACATCTATCAGAGTCAGGGGTCCATTCCTGGAAAGCTCTCCAGGATGGCCCTTCTAACTGCCTAGGAATTAGAAATTAGTAACACATTTGTCTGGAGAGCATAATAGTACAGTGTTATACAGAATCTTCGTCTGTGGAATTTGCCAGCCACTCAGAGGCCTGATAATTCGCTCTCTGTTCCCTAATGTAAATATATGTAAGTTCCATAAATCAAGTTAGTTTTAAAGCAATATTTTTCCTCATAGAAAAAGCAATGTGTTTTTCAGAGTAACTCTAGTTGGCCATCACCCATTCACCTCCACTCCACACATATATACACAGGCATGAAGAATTTAGAATCAGAAATGTGGGGCTTGTGTCTTTAAAATGGTCTATCTTTCTAGCTACTTTCAGGTCACAGCAAAGTACAAATACCAGCAGTTAGGAACACCAGATTTCGTCTATATCGAATTTTCCTTACCAAACAAGGTTGTTCACATCTCTCTCATCTATCACAAATGTGTCAACAAGTTGTTCTGAGTTAATGTCACAGACTCTGGACAAAGAGGCATGGGCATGCGTGCGAAGAGCAAGGCACTGTAAGAGCAGCCTGGGTTTCCTCTCACAGCACGCCTGTCACATGACTCTCAGCTAACCCTTTCTTCAGCAACTACAAAAAAAAGTCTTTTGAAAACTGGAAACATTATTCTCTTCTTCCAACGTGTTGAACAACCCCAATAATTTCTGAAGAGCATATAAAGTAAGTTTGGAGTTATAAGGTGTGTGTGTTCTTATTTGTCAAGAGCAGGCTCTTACTATGTGGCTGTGATTAGAATCTAAAGCTCTGCCTGCCTCACTTTTCTAAGCATGGAGTTTTAGATATGTTACGCTGCCTGGTTGCACTATATTTTTGGTGCATTCCAATAGGAAGGAAGGAAGGAAGGAAGGAAGGAAGGAAGGAAGGACAGGAGGGAAGGACAGGAGGGAAGGACAGAGGAAGGGAGGAATGAAGGAAAGAGAAACAGAAGAAGAGAAGAGAGGGGGACAGAAAGGAAGGAAGGAAGGAAGAAAAAAGAAAAAATAAAAAAAGAAAGTCAAGAGAAAAAAGCAAAAGCATTAAGAAAAAATGACATGTATTATGTAGGAACTTTCTCATTTCTCAAGTTAACATATATTTATTTGGGTTTAAATAATCTCTTATAACTTGCTAATTACAGATACTAGTTAAAATGAGTTTTATTGGGTGCAATTTTCTCTTTTTCCTATATAACATAATACAAAAATATCACACTATGGCAGGAATGCAGGCTTTGGAATAAAACCAATCCACAGTACAAGGCTGACTCTGTAAGTTCTGTGGCCTCTGACAAGTCCCCAGGCTTTTTTGGACCTCTGCTACTTTAGCTCAGAAATGAGGGTAATGTGTACCTCACATGGGGACTGAGTGGTTGAGAGTGTGCATGGGTCACTGTGGGTCACCCTAATGAGTGACAACACCGTGACAGGCAATGCAGGCCATTTCTTACTTGTGACCACTCCATTAACTTTGCCCCCACGTGCTTCTCCACAGAAAGTCATCCCCCTTCAAGGGGTAGAGTTAACTCTGTCGTGCATGGCTCACTTGTTACCAAGAGGGTGTGGCAGAAGTGATATTTCATGACTTCTGAGACTAGATAAGGAACATAGGCAGCATACAGGAACATGCAGCTCACTGCTTGCTCTGGGAGCTCAGGAGTCTGAGCCACATGGAGAAGAAACCTGGAGGTGTTTGGGGGGAAATAATGCCCAGAGGGCCCAGCCGCAGAGTAATTTCAATCCCTGTGGTGTTGAGTGAGCAAAGCTGTCTCAGCATGACGCAAGCTCTAGTACCCCAGTCCTGGGAGCATCTCCCAGGTACCCCAGTGCCAGTGGTGTGTTCCCCGCAATTTCCCAACTCCCACAGTAGAGAGGATGTCCTGAAAACCACTTGTCACACCTCTGCATGGAGTGAGATTTGTTCAGCAATAGGAGCATGATCGGTGCTACCAATGCACTCAATAGCTGCTTAAGAGGATGAAGATGGCAGAGAACCCAAGTTTCACCCAGCACTCCAGTTAGTCATGTGATCAACGTGCTTGTCTTTAAAATGCAAACACCTCCTAAGAACCCAAAACTCATTCCCTGCCAATACAGGAATAATCCAAATTTTTTCTTCAAGTTGAAGAGTAGAAAAAAAAGGACATTTTAGATGCTAGGTTTGAGTCCAGAAAGACCAAAGACAAACTAGAGTCCATAACAGGACACCAACTGCCCAGAGGTATAAGAGCATTGGGTTGTTCTAGAGAATGGAGGGGAAGAAAGGGGAGGCTCCCATAACCTGGGTGCTTGCTGGCACTGGCAACAGATGGGAAAATCAGACCCATTCTAAAGGAACTTTTGCAAGTTCTATCACAAAGGCACTGAAGTTTACCTTATCAGAATGTGTTTGCAAAACTAGATGGCTCCCACAGCTTCCTCAGCTGCCCGAGTATGCATCTACCTCCTCGGTACACCAGCAAGGAAAAGAGGAAAGAAAGAAGGTTGAGGAAAACTTCCTAAATCAAAATCAGCTAGCTTCTATACCATTTCCCCCTCTAGGCACAAAATCTTTCACCCTAAGCCTGCTACACCTACATTATCACTATGCGTATCATTCACATCTAATAAATTATCTATTAGTGGAATGGGACTAAATTTATGCAATATTTGAAGAGACTACTACTCATAGGATTTATGGAATACACAAGAATGTGAAGGGCTCGGTGAAGAAATCCTTCCCAACCCCAGGAATGTGCACTCTAAATGACCTTTCCTACAGTGGGGAAAAGAGGAGCTCGTTAAAGAACTTAGTTTGGAGACAGTTTACAGGTATTATACAGTGCTACAAGTCAAGCCTTCAACAAGAGACACCAAGATGTCTTGACACTAAAGAAAATAAAATGTTAGGGCTAGAAAAATGGCCCAGTGGTTCAGAGTGTGTGCTGTTCTTGCAGAGGACCCAATTTTGGTTCCCAGAACCCTCATCATGTGGCTCTCAGCCCCCTGTAATGCCAGCTGGAGGGGACCTGAAGCCCTCTTCTAGCCTTCTTGAACACCTGCCTTCAAAAAGGAAATGTTTAGAAAAAAAGAGAACAAAATTCCAATTAGCCGCCAAAGCCATTTTCAGTTTCACGGGCATTGTTTCAGCAATATCCAATTATTCTCAATTATCTCAAATATCCAATTATTCTCTTCATCTACATTTAAAAGTCCATCCAGGCCCTGGCACTTTCCCCCAGAATGTCATCATAGATTGAAGGTGTTTCCTCCATGGGGGGGTGTCAACAGTCACAGAAAACCCCAGACACACTTTGGAAGACCACTTCTCCCATCTCCAGGAACCCCAATTGGAAAAGGTCTTGGTGCTGAGCTGAAATCTGTCTTCCTTTTGTAGTCCAAATATTCCATAGGCTTTAATGAAGTCATTCTAACTTTATTTCCATAGAAATTAATAATAGATACAGAAACATATTAAATAAGGCCAGATGAGGATGTGCCCTTGTTTACAAAGGTCTACATGGGCAGACACTTAAATAAAAAGGAGCTGCGGGGTAGCTTTCTCCTTGAGTAAATACTCTTATTCCATTGGTTACTATCAACTCTACACTGAAGTAACAAAAGGGGACTAGGAGAAAACCTAAAAGAGACATAGTGTTAACACAATGAAATATAACATGAACAAATATATATACACTTGTAAAACATTCCTGGTAAAAGCAAACATTAGCATGGATTTTAAAAGAAACACAATTCCAAGCATCGAGCTTTGATTTACATAGATGTACAGAATAAAAATTCTCAAAGACAGCTCTGAGAATGCTTTCACAATTCAAGATGTTTTAAAAAATAAACTGCAAAGACGGGGAAAAATCAGAACAAAGCAATGTCCTTTGCGTTCTGTTCGTAATACAGAATAAAGAGGTGGTTTTTCTATTCTGAGTATGTTTAGAGGTTGTGTGAGTTTAATTTATAAATAATTCTGAAACATTAAAAGAGACATGAGGGGAGTTTGTTCTGTAAGTTAAATAGGAATTTGATCTCAACATCATTAAAAATATTTTCACCTGTTACTAATTTTCTTCTTAGTTCCAAAGTCATTGTTTGTTTAAATGAAAAGAAAAAAGCACCCTGATGCTGTTTATATAGTCCAAATAAGAGAACAAATTGCAAAGGCCCATGCAGGCTAAAAAGCAAATAAAAGAACTTTGCAACAATATGCTGAAAATTTGAGCTGGCTTGCAATCGATTCGAAGTCTTCCATCCGGAGCCTTAGATACAACCGCAGGAAGCACAGTGGCAAGCCACACTGCCATTTCTTTATGTGGGCCATTTTTAATTGTGGACTTGTAATAAACTGGAAATTGAACCCTGCATTACAAAAAGTCTTCCACAATCTCTGCCAGCAAAGGAAAAAAAGGAACTTATTTTTGCGCGGTGCCTTTGGCTTCAGTTTTATTATTATGAAGGGTGTGTCAGATCATGTGTGGGTAATTGTGTGTCTGTTTAGAGTTTACATTTGTATCATGTTGGCAATGGCTTCTATTTTCCATAGCAGCCTATGTCTGTGCCCAACAACAAGCAGTAATGGCCCTCAGGGGCTTCTAAATCCTAGATGGAACTAACCAGGTCTGTGTCATTCACAAGAACAAGACTATAACTGCCATTTATAAGATAACAAGACCATGCTCAGAGCTTCAATATGAAGACTAACCAAGGCTAAACCCAGGGTTTCCAAACTGGTCAAGTAGGACCCTCCAGAGAATGCTGTAGCAAAACAACATCAAGGGGGGTTGGTGAGTAAAAAGTGACATCTCTCAAAACATAAATTTGAGTCTTAGCTAAAAGTAGGGTTCAGGTGGTCTGTCATTCTACACAGGAAAGAACAAAGACAACGCTTTATTTGCTGAATGTTGTCCAGGCCTCATTGGAAGAAACATGATGAATATCCAGTGATTCCGGTGACCCTCCCTTCCTTCCTCCCTTTTTCTCTCCATCGTTTCTGTTTATCAATCAACCAATGAGCCCTTGGTTTTTAAACCTTTAAGCCTTGGTACCCAGCAGGGCAAGGCCTTTGACCTCAGTCTCTAAACCTTGTAATCTACTCTGCAGCCTGATGGCCATGTTTCCCCCTCCCTCCCTGAAGCACCATCTGTGAACTCTCTATCCACAGTGTCATTCCCTCAGCTTACACCCTTCACCTTCCTGAGGAACTGGAGGCTTCTGGCATTTTCTAAGTCATCATTTGGTTTCAAGATGGCACTGCCCCTGTTTTCATACACCTCTGACAAGCTCTCCCTGCCTCTTCTTCTCCAGCTCTTGGTCATCACCACGGCTCGGCCCTTCCTCACTCGCCCAGGGCAGTTTTGTTCAAATGTTCCCAATCTGCTTCTTACGCTGGCTTTCTTCCTAAAGCCAGAGCCACATCTCTGGCTCCACGTCAACAACTATATCCACATATTCCACACGGATCGCTAGGGTTTAGAGGTGGTTTGGGTGTTGAAAATGTTGTATTAATGGGGTAGAAACATAATTTACAGATTAGGGATAGATAGTCACAAAGGTGCAGACCCAAGAATAAGTACTGGGGAGAGAGAAAGAGAGAGAGAGAGAGAGAGAGAGAGAGGGAGAGAGAGACTTTGTGTGGTATCTTTTACATGGTATCTTAAGCAGGAGAGTCACTTTCTATTTTATTCTCATATAGCACACTCACTCCCAAATCTCATTTGGATGCATCAACTGATGCCACATGGCCATTGGTACTTAGACAAGTGTACAGTGAGGTCCTTGTTCCCACCTAACATTGTCCCACATTCCCACTTAAGCTTGTTTAATTCAACTGATGACTCAATCTTCAGTGTGCCCAGGCTGCTGAGCAACACCATCTTCAACCCATTTCTCCCCAGATTTCCCAGTAAGCCTGGGTGTCATAGGGTGTCACAGGCACCCAGACTTTGATGCATCTTGTCAGTCAGTATTCAGTGGAACGGGAAATTCTTCTGTATAAAGGTTCTGTGTAAGTTCCAAGTTCTATTATTGTAGCATAGACAGTACAAGTCAGCTCCTCAGGAAACAAAAAGAGATGACTCCGTATGGTATCTCTGGTATTGGTCCTAGGAGCCCCTGCCTTTCCCCCCAATTCTGACCTTGAGTTTGCTCTTTTCAATCTTATTCCTCTTGCCTCTTGCCCCACCTAACTCAACTCTACACCAAGACCCAGACTTGTTCTTGCAGCCTTGACCTGTTTCTCTCATAACCTAGGCTGCCTGTCTGTACGGTTTTCCTCAACAGATAAGTGAATTTCATGAGCCCTGTGAATGAAAGTTGCAGGAGGATAGTGCTAAAGCCATGCGATGGCCTTGGAAATCATTATCACAGTTACTTAAGCAACAAAGTCAAAATAAATCTTTTTAAAGACCGCATGTCAGAGAGCAGAAGGGTGTCATCCTCTGAAATATCCTGGGACACTGCTGCATGCTAGCGTCTGGCTGCAGCGTTACTATGCCTTATAAGCCAAGAGAATTTCATCTCCATTACAGGTTGCTCCTCCCTCGCCCCTCCCTCTGAATAAATGTCACTTCTGTTGAAACCAAAACCTTTCCATCAGGGTCGTACCCCAGGCTGAACTTAACGACCCCACTTCTCATTTCTTAAAATACGGACGTGCTTCTCAAGTTCTCTTGGGAGCTAGCAACTAAACACATAGATTTACATGCTGTCGGCCACGTTTGAAGGTGCCCCTCAAGAGCGTCTGCCTTTTTCACCACGGAGGTTGGCATCCCATCCCAGCACGTGAAGCCAAAGCTTCCAGGAATTGTGCGGTGCTGGTGCAGTGCAGTGAGCCTTGGTGCTGTGCATTCTGCAGGAGCAAAAGAAGCTCTTATAGCTATTTTGAGCAAACCATCTTTGCAGCTTCCAATGCAATTTATTCAAGGATACTGCACCCAGCAGGATCCCGCCTCAAATAACTAACCCTGTTACCTAGTGTTCCCTGAACAAATTCCTCTGTGAGGGACAAAACTGGGGCTTCTTGCTCCTTTTAAGGAAATGAGTTTCCTTTTTTTATTGAAAGAAAGAAAAAAAATACCCTGTAAGCTCAAACTGCAACTCAGAAGTCAGCAGTCTGAGGAATGTGAATGCGGCACCAAGCTATAGATGGTAAGCGAGGCTGCTAAAATTGGGGCTTAAATGAATAACTGAAGATTTTTTTTATCTTCAAATTCGCTCCTTCTACATCTCCTTTTGTTTGTAAACTACATTTGTAAGCAGCTTCTCCTGGGACTTTGTCAGTCCCTGTCTGGTAGAGAGGGGTTTAGGAAAGTAGAGTAAACTCCTGTCTGTTGGAGTTATTTAGTAATAAAAGAAAAATAAAATAAACTGAATGGTCGGTCCTTGACTATGCCTGAAAATGGCAATGTATCTCCCTTGGTATAAAGCTCAGCACAAATGGAAAAACTGGGGGCAACACCTGTGATAGAAATAGCTATACAGTAGCAGGACAGGTGGGGACGAATCCTCATTTCCAGTTTAGTTCCTACCATAGGAAATGTGTGCACCAGCCTCCAAATCCCTCCAACCTAAAGGCAGGGATTCTGAAATTGCCTCACCAGTGCTCACAAACAAAGGGCCTCCTGCTCTCTTGCAAACAGCTTATTAATTAATCTATTACACCATTTCATTCTGGCAGAGGCTTAACGCCTTGGTGGCTTTTGATGCTTTTTCACTCAGGGACTGTGTTTTGGTTTTGTTTGCCTTAGCTGTTGCGCTGTTTTGTAACAAGGTCTTGCTATGTAAGGCTGGCTTGAAATTCATTATGAGTAACTCATAATCCTCCTGCCTCGACCTCTCCAGTGCTGGATTTCCAGATTTTGAGCACCATGTGGCAATCATATTTCTGGTCACCAAGGACTGAGCAAGAAGGTTTTGTCCCTACCCTTCAGTTCATGCACTTGACCTCTGGGCTGGTTGCCAAAGCTGCATGGCTCCTTTACCATTTTACACCAAGGATCTCTGAAACTAGTAAAGAACACCAGGCCCTCACCCACTGCATCCTTGTACCTTGCTTCTGGAGAGATCATTATGTTGGGGGTTGTTTGTTTGCAGCTCTGGAGATAAATCCTCAGGCCCCGAGAATTTGAAGCAAGCACCCTACTGCTGAGCCACATCTCCAGCCCCCTGTTTGGGTTTCTCATTTAACTTGGCTCAGGTTCCCTTAAAATTGGCCACTGGAGTGCATGAACATGGGTGAGCAAGTATCTCTTTGGTGGAACAGAGTCCTTTGGGTACATTCTCAAGAATGGGGGGATAGGTGGATCATGTGGAAGATCTGTTTCTAGCTGCTTGAGGATCCTCTATGTAGATTTCCAGAGTGGCTACATCTGTTTGCATTGTTCCCAACAGTGGGTGAGTGGTCTCCTTTCTGTGCATCTCTGCCAACATATATTGTCTTTTCTTGAAAACGCTTAGCCTTTCTGACCAAGGTAAGATGAAATCTCCAAGTTGTTTTAATTGACATTTCCTTGAAGGCTAAAGATACTGAACATTTTTAGACATTTATCTTTTTGTATTTCTTTTCCTTATCTATCTTTTTGGTTTTTTTTTTTTTTTAGAAAGCCCAGTTTGGTTTCTTGTCCTAATTTTTAATTGGATTTTTAAATTCATTACTGCTCTATTCATGATATCCAGAAGGTGGAAATAGCCTAGCTGTCCATCAACAGAAGCATGGATACTGAAAACGTGATTTTACACAATGGAATATTATTCAGCTATTAAGGAAAATGAAATGCAATTTGGAGGCAAATGGATGAAGTTAGAAATAACCACTTTGAGTAAGGTAACCCAGATCAGAAAGTCAAATACCACATGTTTTCTGTCATATGTAGATGCTAGTTTTGAATCTTTAGATATGTGTGTTTCATTGTGGGAGAAAGCTGCTTACCTTGTGGTGGGTGGAGGTGTGGAGCAGAGAGAGGCAAGGGTCCTCCTATCCAAGGGCGTGACTTCACTGTCATCTACCAAACTGCACTTCTTAAAGGTTCCATCAAGTCAGAAGAACACCACAGGCTTGCCACCTAGCCTTCAAGACATGAAACTTGGGGGATAGTTCAATTCAAACCAGGATGAATTTAAAAGCTTTTGTGAGCTAGATCACTTGCCTGTGTCATTGTACCATATCATTTAATCCTAGGATGTTAAAATGACAAGGAAGCAGTTGTCTCTTTAATACCCTCACCAAACACTTCAAAGCACAATGTTCACAATGGCAAAATCTAGGAGCTTTTAAAAAGTGTTTTGACAGCTATGGGATGGATAAACATCAATTCCAATCCTTATCATAAGAGAGTCAACATAACATGCAGGGAACTAGGTGAGTTTCCTGGTGACACTTGACCAGAGAATATGAGTCTCTGCTCTACCACTGTCCAACCCCCAGATCTAGCCGCCACCCTAGAACGTACTAAATCTCTACTTCTTTTATTTTTTTAAGATTTATTTATTTCATGTGCTTTGATGTTTTGCCTGCATGGATGTCTATTTGAGGGTGTAGGAGTCTCTAGAATGGGAGTTACAGACAGTTGTGAGCTGCCATGTGGGTGCTGGGAATTGAACCCAGGCTCTCTGGAAGAGTAGCCAGTGCTCTTAACTGCTGAGCCATCTCTCTAGCCCAAGCCTCTACTTCTTTACTCCAAGCAATAAAGACAAAATGTTGGTTTAGAGAGTGCTAACCAAGTATAAAGAAAACTCGATATAGACAGCATATAGCACCCTACCTAACACATGTGGATTTTCTCTCTTAATCAGACCCAAGGACCAGAATAAATCCATAACCCAATAGGACAGTCAGTGCACACAGGCTGCAAAGGGACTCAGTAAGCTGACCAGAGAAAATTTTAGGAAATGATGTCTGTGCCAGTCACGTGAGACAGTGCAGATTTGGGGAGGGGGAGCTGAGGAAAGCATCCCTGTACAGAAAACTCCAAGCCTGTGTCCCGACAGAAGGCAAGGCACAGCCCCACCTGCCATGGAGGATCATGCCGCTCCTTCACCTACTGCGGTGGCAGCGGCAGCACATTCATGCTATAACTGCCATATGTCTTTGCACAGAAAGAATCAGGAGACTCAAGCCCAGCGTGTCTTTTTCTTTTGAAGGTCTTCACTTTTTTTTATTCTTATGTACAAAGACTGGCATTGATCTGTTTCACTGGGTAGAGTCTTGAAGAATCCATTAAAGGTCGCTTAGTCCAACTTAATGAAGCCCATGTCCTTCTCGTACTGCCGGAAACACTGGCGGCACATGTTCAGCCCGTATTTCCGGATGAGACNGGGTAGAGTCTTGAAGAATCCATTAAAGGTCGCTTAGTCCAACTTAATGAAGCCCATGTCCTTCTCGTACTGCCGGAAACACTGGCGGCACATGTTCAGCCCGTATTTCCGGATGAGACCGTGGCGGTTTGAGCAGTCGTGTGGCGGGAGCGGGATCCCTGGCCGAACTTCCGCGGGTGACTCCAGTAGAGCTGCTGGTGACCCATGTTTCCTCACTGAGGGCCAATGAGCCAAAAGGGCCAGCGTGTCATTTTCTGGATGAATCAATGGCCATGAGGGGCTCTCCTGGGCTGGCACAACCTTAGTATTTTACTCCTGACAGGTCATTACTTCACATTTGCCTCCACTGCCTTGGCACATTTATATCCACTGTCCCCCTTTTCTGGCACCGAACTAAATGTCATGTGACTTGCAAAGCCTCCCAAGCTGCCAAAGGGGAGGGCTAGTCTTCTCTGAGGGACACTCCTGTGATGAGCAATGTAGCTTCTGCCTAGTATTCTGGCAGCCGTTTTAAGAGAAAACTGATTGCATGACAGGTGTCCTTGCTGAAAACCTGTCCATGACCCTAGATGAAGAGGCTTTTGTCTTGGATTTTCCGCACCCCCAGCGCCCTAACCCTGGCCCTCAGTTGTACCTGCTTCACTTTCTGCTTGTATCTCTTCAGGCCAGATTCCCAGAGCAAAGCTAAACTGGGTTCCCAGTACGAATCCACGTATGCTGAAGCTGCATGTCTGTGGTTAGAAGGGTCCAGGAGCCTCAAAGAGAGGCACAGGGTGTTAGGAAGTTTCTCTTTTAATCACAAGCCATGTGAGAAGAGGTAGGAGGTCGCAGATAAACCAAGCCATTTCTCCAGCCACAGAAGAAGAGAGTTCTTCACAGCCAGAGCAGGCCATTAGCAGAACACAATAGGCACCAGAGCAGCCAGGAGTCTGTCAAACAATCCTGAACAAACCCTTCTGCATTCTAGGCCCACAGCTTCAGTCCCAGAAATTATAAAATAAATCTAGACAAAGCATTAAAATTGTTGCAATTGTAAAAAACTGTGAAATGCTTTATGGAAATTGCTTTATGGGGAATAAAAAGCCTTTGGCTTGTCATGCTTAACAATGGAAGGTTATTGTTATCTTTTTAATAAGAGGAAGAGCCACTTTGTGCCCAAACGTATATACATTTGCATACTTGTGGAAGAAATAAACTTAAATTATGGAAAGATGTTTATTAAAATTCATTCCAATTCTTGTGCCTTTTTTTAAATAGCCTTGCATCTGCAGTGTTCTCTGCCTGAGATAGATGCTTTGGGGCCTCAGTGAGGTCAAAAGCAATGCTTCAGGGCATCCATAGGGACTTGCCCATATTTAGTCATTTATGTGTAAAAATTGATTTAGTTGTACAAGTACATTTGCGTTTTCATGTTGAGTGCATTCCTGAATTGCAAATATATTAAGTAATAGCAAGAGGAAAACAAGCACCCAAACACACATGAAAAGCGTGGATGATTGATGGTCCAACCTGAGGTGCTTTAAAACACCGTGTCCTTCTGCACCCAGGGCAGGGTCTCAACTACCAGATGCAGCCAGCATATAGGACAGGAGGCCCTTCCTAGATATGGGGGGGTGTTCATTTGTTTAAAACAACAGGGTAGCCTAATTATAATTAAGATAAATTCACTCTCATAGTTGGTGCTATTTCTTCTTGTTTCTTTGTTTTGTTTTGTATCAAATTCATATTAATTTTTCTTCTGAATTTAAAGTAGGACCATGAAAATATTCTTATAGGAGCAAAATAATTCCATACATATATTTAAATATTTATGTTTCTTTTCAGGGGCTGTAAGTCGGATGCCACACAAAAGGAGACTACATCAGTTATGTTAATACAACTATCACACACAGGACAACGTTTAACCAAATCCAACTTACCAAAAAACATCTATTCCCTTTCTGTGGGTTCTAGAAACTCAGTGGAGGAAGGAACTATGACTGAGCACAAATGTCTGCAGTGCTTGCATTCAATTGCAAGGTTTTGATCTTCGTACAGCAAGGTTTTAAAGACAGTTCTTGAAATGTCGATAACGCCGAAATCTGCCTATGTGGTGGAGTTTAAAGGACATAAGAGCTTTATTGATTATTCTAGGGATATACTTCTGAGACGTGAAATGTGTATAAATGCGATTATTTATTTATTTATTTATTGCTTTTGCAATTATTTTCCCTGGCCCAGAAAAGTAGGTAGTAAAGAACTACTCCACCTCTTATTTCTAGGTGCTGACAGCCATGCGAGACACTAGTTTTTTCCCCTCTGCAACAGAAAGAGATCATTAAATACTAGATTAGGGATCTTTGAAAACTACCACTAGAAATGCAATTGGTTAAATAAAAAGAAACTATAAATGCCATCCAAAAAGAAAACAAAACAAAAAGCTGTCATACAGAAGAGTTAAAAACGAAACAAAACAAACAAACAAATCAAACTGCCTTTGAAACAGATCCCACCGGCTCCAGCATTTGACAGCGGTGTCACCCAGATGGAGAAACCAAATGTTCAGCACTCCTCTGACGCTTCCTTCGGTTTGCCCTACACTGCGTTTTATATGCTCGCCGTATTAAATCTCCCTAATGTGGCAGTTGTCTAGAGACCGAACAGAAAGGGAGTGGACCAAGAGTGTTGTAGGTAACAGCAGCCGCTGGCAGCAGCCTTCTGAGGACGTACCGTGTTTGAGAAAGAAAACATTGTCAGGGTGGTAGCAGGGCCCCCAGAGTAATAAAGTGGCCAGCCACCTGGAAGCAATTATGCGCATGGCCGAGATTATCCATCATGCCTTGCTCACTGTCTCTCTGCAAAGACCTTTGTTTTTACACTCTCGGTAGCTAAATTTGGGGCTGAAAGGCTTATTTCACAAACGATGTTTTCCACCGAGACCCTTCCACTTACTGCTGTTCCCACGTGAGGTCTGTGATTTGTTTGCACAGCCCCACGACAAGCCTCAGAGCCCCTGTAATAATAAGTTGGTTACTAGGCCTACACAAGCAGCCACATCAATCATGCGCCTGCCAGGACAGAAACAAACGCCTTTTGCCCACCACCACCACCACCACCACCACC
>LOJH01003712.1:13124-31195 GCA_001685095.1 Ellobius talpinus
AAAATGTTACCACTTGGGAAGGAATACATAGGACCACTGTGTATTGTAGGAGGCAGAGTTTTTCATTGGGATGCAATCAGCTGTTCTGCCAGCTGCTACCCAAATAACCATTTAGAGACTTATTAATAATTATAAATGCTCGGCCGATAGCTCAGGCTTATTACCAACTAGCTCTTACAACTTAACCCATTCCTATTAATCTATGTGCTGCTCCAAGGCTTGTGGCTTTTACCTTGTCTAAATGTCCTGCTTCCTTTCCATCTGACATTCATCACCTGACCTTGGACACAAGAGTGGGGCCAGGAGAAATAAAGAGTGCAAAGGAGATTATTTCAGAACTTGGTAGAGACCAACTGTCCTATTTTTCATCCTGGGAGAAGCCCTTTAGCTTCTCAGAACTTCTGTTTCTTGGTTTGTAAAAT
Source organism: Ellobius talpinus (assembly GCA_001685095.1). NCBI lineage: Eukaryota > Metazoa > Chordata > Mammalia > Rodentia > Cricetidae > Ellobius > Ellobius talpinus. Next base: position 13,547 of record LOJH01003712.1, read on the forward strand.
AGGAGTCTGTCTGTAGTAGAACTGTCAGGGCCTCCCCAGTATGCTGCAGACCCTTCCCAGACAGTGCACAGCTTTGCCTTCATGCTCACAGGGAGGGAAGATTCAGCTCGCTCCAGAGCGGGACCAGCCAGGGACCAAGAGAAGCTGTAAAAGACTCCCAGACTCCCAAGGGCAGGCTGGTCAGAAAAGCCGTCTGCATGTCTCCTAGAGCTCAACACTGAGTCTGAACTCCGTGGCTCATGGTGATGATGCATTGGATCACACATTCTCATCAGCTGTCCTCTATCCTGTTTCAATCCCCCATGAACCCCTACTCCTCCCATATAAGGTGGTTGCACCTGAATTCTTGTCACAGGGTCAACTTCTGGGACATTCCAAACCAAGAGACTTCCCTATGTTCTCACAGTTTGAGTGAAATCTCGGCACTGTTCTGTATGTAGGCAGGAGCCACGAGCCACAGTTCTTTTTGAGTGGGTATTTGGGAGCTTTCCCATCCATGATGCTATGTAGACTTTAAGAGGGACATATGCAATACAACATGAAAACTGGGCACATAACTCAGAGGTGGAGCCCTGGCTCCTGCCTAGTTTAATGGCTCCCTACAGACCCATAACTTTGGTCTCTGACTTTCAAAGACCAAGTCCAATACACCAAGCTAACGGATGTGCTGAGCAGTTTTGAGGCAGAACATCACATTCGCTGTCGAGTGATATGATCTATAGCTTGAAAAAAATTATCTAAAAGTGAACTAAGCAACATTTGTAGCCAACCCTGGGGCATCGCATGGAATCAGGGAAAGATGGGTTTTGTTGAAAGGATGCAGAAGCTCCAGTAAAAGGTTCCCAATGGCTGGGGCTGAAGGAATATGAACAAGAAACTAAATGACAGCAATCACACTGTGACCTATAGGATAAAATTCATATCCATGAGGTCACACTGAGAGACATTAATATTTGCTTAAATACATTGCTAGAGATGTGACAGCTCTTCTTTGGGATGGAAATTCAACCTGTAGACCAAGCTGGCCTCAAACTCATAGAGATCTGCCTGCTGCTGCCTCCTAAGTGCTGGGATTAAAGGTATGTGCCACACCATACCTGGCTATTTTCTATTTAAAAAGATTTTAGTTATTTATGTGCATGTGTATAATTTGTGTTCAAGTGCCATGGAGGCCAGAAGGCATCCATGTAGCTAGAGCTACAGGCAGTTGTGAACCACCATGTGGGTGCTGGAAATAGACCTGTTTCCTGTACTCCCAACCTGAACCATCCCTCCAGCCCCAAATTCTTGCAACTTTTCACTTGTTTTGTTTTCTGTGTACCAGGGAGAGAACCTAGGATACTGTGCCTATCAGGCAAGTGTTCTACAACTGAGCTACATCTCCAGCCTCCCTGCTACTTCTTTTACTACTATTTTCCCCTAAAGTTCAAATTTAATAGAAATGAGGGAGAAAAGCCAGCAGCGGTGGCCCAGTTTTCCAGCAGTGTCTCACTGTTTGTGTTGAACGGTGCCTGACACCAGGGCAACAGAGCTCAAAATATTTTGAATGTGGGAGAGAAGAGGTCAGGCAGGGCTCAAGCATTTTCTCTTTAAAATCACTCCCTGAGCTTTGGAAGAGGCAAACTCGCCAAATCCCAGGTGAATAGATGGGGCAGAAGATGCTGGGGTTTGGTTGGGGCCTGTTACTCATTTGTCAACAGCATCCGTGACTCCACATTCTGGGGTCAGGCCCACGTCCAGGCTGGCTCGCCAGAAGATGGTGTGCACATCTGCTGTAAATGTTCCTGGCTGCAGCCTCTGCAGTTTGTTCCAATTTGGACCCAGAGCCTGTGCTGCAGTCAGTAGTATCTCTGGGGCTGTTAGGCATATTCTGAGAACCTCTACAAGTTTGTAAAATAGGTGAAAGTGGGGGTAGGGAGGTGGCTCAGAGACTAAGGGGTATTGTTTTTTCAAGTTTAGTTACCAGCACCCACATCAGGTTATTTGGGATGTCTTTCTGTATATGTATTGGTTTTATTGGCCTATGGCAGGGCAGAATATAACCAGGCTGGAAGAGATATAGAGAGTAGGAGGAGTCAGGGAGACACCATGTAGCTGCCGAAGGATGACACACTGGAACCTGACTGGTAGGCAACAGCCTTGTGGTGATACACAGATTAACAGAAATGGGTTAATTCAAGATGTAAGAGCTAGCTAAAAATATGCCTAAGTAATTGGCCAAAGAGTGTTGTAATTAATATAGCTTCTGTGTAATTATTCAGGTTTGGGTGGCCAGGAATGAAAGAGCTGTCTTCAGTCTACAATCAGGTGTCTCACAACCACCTGTAACTCCAGCTCCAGAGGATCTGACGCCCACTTTTAGCCTCCACGGACACCGCACTTCTATGCACAAATTCACGAACACACACATACATATAGAATCAAAAGGATAAAATCTTTAAAAAGGATATAAACATTTGCTGATAGTAAATCATAAACAAATTTATTTTAGGACAGGCATAGTAGTGCGCCTTTAATATCAGCTCTGAGCAGACAAGGGCAAGTGAATCTGGGAGTTCAAAGCTAGCATGGTTTAGTCTCAAAATAAAAAGGTAAGGGTCAGTATGGGGCTGGAGAGCTGGCTCAGCACTTAAGAGGTGTTTTTGTAGCCAGGGTGGTAGCATACACCTTTAATCCCAGCACTTGGGAGGCAGAGGCACGTGAATTTCTGTGAGTTCAAGGCCAGTCTGGTCTACAAGAGCTAGTTCCAGGACTGGCACCAAAGCTATACAGAGAAGCCCTTTCTCAAAAAACCAAAACAAAAATTTTAAAAGAACTTTATTTAACTTAAAATATTTTATTTTAGGAGCTGGAGAGATGGCTCAGCAGTTAAGAGCATTGGCTGCTATTCCAGAGGTCCTGAGTTCAACTCCCAGGAACCACATGGTGGCTCACAACCATCTATAATGATATCTGGTGTCCTCTTCTGGCATGCAGATACACATGCAGGCAAAACACTGTATAAATAATAAATCTTTAGAAAAAAAATAAAATTTTTACTTTAAAAAACAAACAAAAACCTCTCCCAAGGCATCCAGCCCTAGTGACAGGTTAGGAAAGACAGACTTGCTTTGAGGTCTCCCTGTAGAGAGTAGATAGCTCCTGCCCCGCTCCAAAATACCCAGCAGGAAGCAGGTGCTAGACAAGAAGGAAGGGCAGCCATGTCTGCCCCTGCCCTTTACACAAACATCAAGCTGTTTTGAGGCCAGAAGAGAAATAAATACTGATAAAAAGAAAAATAGCCTGCCAGAAGGGAATGGATCCTAGGAGAGCTCAGAAAAACTTGAGGCCCGAGCTGCCCTCCCCAGGGACCTTCAGTGGCTTGGGATGACAGTACAGTTCCTGAGGATTTGGAGTCGGGCCTCCAGGTGCTCCTCTACTGCTGAGCAAGGGTGTGGGATCCAGAATCTCGAGGTGTGTGGAGAGGTGTTCCATGGTAAGGCCAGCAGTGAGGGTGCCCCTCCATCCACACACCCTGCTTCTTGAGAATGTCTAGGCTCAGGGTTCTCATCAGAGGCTCCAGGTTAGAAGGTACATTCTTGAGAGTGCCCATCCAATCTCTATCTATGTTCAATGCGCACCCCAGTTGTTTCCCAAACACCTTTTTGAATAGGAAGTCTTTAGGTCCAATTAGCAGAGGGCCTAGAAGAGGAGGCCAGAGTGCAGAGGGGACAGAACTTTCTGTACATCCCCAAGCTGTGAGGGGCTCAGGACTGGAGTCTCAACTTCTATGTGGCCTCACATAGCCAGGACAACAGGAAAAACACCCTGGCCCCTGAAGCACCCACCACACTGACCAACTCTACTCTCTGCAGCTGACATATCCCTCCCATGGCCACAGACTGCCAATTCACAAGGTGATTGGTGACATGCCTTTCTATGGGCCAGGCAAAGTGCTCTGGCCAAACCTGTGTGCAGAGGGTGAAGTCAAGACCACCAGAAGGGCAGGGACTGGGAACAGAGGAGATAACCTGAGAGAATGGGGGAGGGAGTATCCCCTCAAACAGGACACCTGAGTCAGCTAAACCAGCCTAGGCCCTCTTCAGACCTCAGATGTGTGGTCACCCTGGAAACCATTGCTTTCACTGTCATCTAGAATTCGGAGGCAGCCTTGTACAGCAAAAGCAGTTGAACCACCTACCTCTGGGAGTGTGTAGAAGTCTAGCAAGGGAGATTTTGACCTCAAAGGCCCCAAACTCCAACCCCAAAGAATTCTCTAACCCCTTATTTTCTAAAGCATGCCCTATGCAGTTATGAAGTCTGCCTTACGCACACACATGCAGTCACTACGGCTTTCCTTTTCCTTGCCTGTTTCAGACCATACATACTTTCTGTGGGTGTCACTGGAGGCTGAGCCTCGGCCTCAAGCATGCTAAGCAAGCACTCCACCACCACTGTATCCTCCACCCTCTAACTTTATAGTCATCTTGTATGGACTAATTAGACAAAATACTGAATTTCAATGCATTAGAGGATTTTCATACATACATTAAAAAACTTAACCAAACTCTCCCCTCATCACCTTTCCTTGAGAAAACGTAGTATTTGTCTGCGTCTGGTTTATTTAAAACAAATGATCTCTGTCCAGTTCTTGGTTTATGTACATGGGTTCTGGGGACTGAACTCAGGTCCTCATGCTTACAAGACACTTTACCAACTGAAGTATCTTCCTAGTTCCCCATCTCAACCTTTTAAAATTATGCTCCATGATCCTCTCACACACTCAGTTGTCAGCTTGTTTTGCTATCCATCCTTCTGAAATTATGCCCTTAAATTGAGCACGCTCATAAACAGGCCCAACTTCATATGACTATATACAGGCTCCCAGAATAAAATCCCCACTTTTTCTGTTGGAGGGTACATTATTGGACTAATTCTGCAGACAGATTTCCTCCACTTTCACATCTTGGCTGTGCATGTTCTGGCTTTGTACTCACCAAGATGCAGTGCAGTGCATTCAACGACAGTATAATACTAACATCTCCACCATTAAGCATCGCTGGGGTGGAAGCCACTGCCTTTTAATTCGCGTTCTAGTGTTTGGCCTGCATGTATGTTTGTGCTTCACATTCGTGCTTGGTGCCTAGTGTCTAGAGACCAGAAAAGGGTGTTGGGTTCTCTGGATCTGTAGGTGCTAGGAATCCAAACCCAGGTACTCTGGAAGAACAGGCAGTGCTCTTAATGACTGAGCTATCTCTTCAGCCCTTCCTTGAGCTTCCAATGGATTACTTACCTTCGAGTTCACAGCTGCTTCAATGAGACAGATACCTATACTCTCACCTGAGATAGGACCAATGTTCCAAGTGCCTCTCATTGACACTCTCTTTGTACTTAGAATATGGAAAGGGACAGGTTCTACATGGCTCACTGGTGTCAGGGAGAGGAGTGACAGACAGGACCACTGGAATTCTAGATGGCATGAACACTTAGTACACCAAGGAATCCTAGTCTGTAAATAAATGCTAAACCACAATTTGAAGGCAGCAAGACGAGAGGGCAAAACCTAGGGCCAGCAAATTCACACACCTGTGGAGGCCATTTCCTGCTGCTCCCTTCTAGAAATGCCTTGCAGCCCACTCCCTTTGTAACTCTGTCGTTCAAGGAGCATCTAAAAAGATGTACTTCAAGTGGCTGGGTAGGGGCTCAGTGGTAGAGTATGTGCCTAGCATGTATGAGGACTTGGGTTTCACGCCCAACTCGGGGTGGAGGTGTGCAGAACGGCATCTCAGTTGTCTCCTGCTCTTACCATTCCTACTCCATTGGGTAGTCAGCAGCAGGAAAGCTGGCCCTTCCTCAAGCCAGAGAGCAGCTTCTTGGGGGAAAGAGACAGCTGAGGAGGCAATGAAATTAGAAATCAGTACTGTGAGCAAATTACAGAAGTGAAGTTGCAGGCCAGGGAGACCTAGCTAAAGGGAAGAAAGCCAAAGAAAAGATTGTTATACACCTGGGATAGAGGGGACGTGACTGGAAGTCCCTCCAAAGTCTAGGGGTTCATAGCAAAGTCTAGGGGTTCATAGCTGTCTGGTCAGATCTTGTCCCTTCACTTTTAGGACCCCAAGGGAGTCCCAGATGAATTTGGGATCTTGGGCATCTGGCCTAGTCTCCACACCTTTTTCAGCTGTAAAAGGGGGTGGGCAAACACCAACCCAGCAGACGCTGAACAAGCCAACTGGTCCCAGCCCTGGCCTTGGCTCTCAAGAACATGCATACCAACCCACCACACGGCCCATCTGTAACCCCACCACTGGGAAGTGAAAGCCTGCATGGGCTACAAAGTGAAAACTCTGTCTCAAACAGACCAAATTATAAACAACGAACTACTAACACCTAGGCTGTCACCTCTATCACTGACACCTAGATCTTTAAGGGTGGGAAGCATTGGTGGCCCTGATGCATGAGGGATCTTAGGAGCCTGAGACTGGCANAAGGAATGTGGGTGGAGCAACGAGAAAGGAGAGGACTGAGGACTTCCAATTACACTTGCTAAGAAGCCTCTGAGCACCAGGTGCATGAAGCTGGCACTGTTTCATTATGACAAGACCATCTGGATGGAAGCCAGACAGGCCTGAGGAACGGTTTGTCCATGTCACTCAATGTTAGGGGCTTCAGTTAAGTGTGCCCCGATTTGGGGCGGGAAATCTATCTCAATGGTTGGGCATATGCTCAATACGTGTAAGGTTCTGGGTTTCTAATCCCTAGTACACACAGGAACATGTGAATGCATGCTCATGAATGTGAAAGTGCACACATGTACAGTGTACATGTGGCCCCAAATTAAAATGTAAATAGAGAAATTTAAACTTTTGCTCCTGTGCCTGGGCACAGGTCAAACGACAACTCTGGGGATGTCCTTCCAGTTGTGGGTCTGGGAGGCTGGAGGGAAGTCACCAGGCTTCCCTTCCATTGCATTCCGCCTACTCTCAGTGCTCCTTTAAAGTTTGTTGATTTGCTGGGCAGTGTTGGCTACACCTGGTGGATCGCTGAGTTCAGGACTAGCCTGATCTACATAGAAAAGCTTTGTTAATTCTTTGGGCATTTAGTTTTTGAGAAAAGGTCTGATAGTCCTGATGATGGTGTTTCAATTTTGCCCATGTGCCGTAAATTCATATGGTGAATGAAACAGCAGTTTTTTGGGGGGTTTGCTTATTAGGGCTATTGACTGCAACTTGTCTCAGGTCTTTCCTACGATTTGAGTGGGATTAGAAATGGCCTAGGACTGTGCTTGCTGTTTGTCCGTGATCTTTCATGTTGCAAAACCATAGAAGGGAACAATTTGTAATCCTGAAAGATAACCTCAAAACAAGGCGAAGTCAAAACAGCAAATGCAAATGTCTGGCTGGTCAGGCTGATTGTCAGTGACCCAGACCCAAAACTCATGGTAATTCTTGGCATATTTCTTATGAGTCGTACTTCATATTCTGTACCATATTAACTCAGGGAGAATCCTGCAAAGCAGTTTACTGCTTTACTGCAGAGGGAGCACCAGGCTAGAGCCAGTTTTTACAAGTTCAGCTGTAGCCACCGCAGGACCCCTAGGCTCCTTGGATTTGTTGGTAGTATCAGGATCCCAACTGGGATGGTGGGCAGAAAATCTGGCCAGAACAGAAAGGATGTCTGAAAAGTTAACCATAGAGACAGGGAAGGGGCCAATGAGTGCAGACTGAAATGACCACATGATGATGGGGTGAAGTGTTTGAAGTCTGCAAAGCTTTGTGACTGCTTTCGTATCTTGAAGTGTTCCAGCAGGACAGTCAAAGAGGGCTGAGGGTACCTGCTAGCTACTTAGAAGGGTCCTTGTTGGGAAGTGGATCGTACCAACAATTTGGCTGGAGTCGTATTTCAGCCTAGCCTGAATCATGTCCCATGTAGTATTTGGCATTGATTTGTGATCTGAGATTTAAATTTTTACTGGGAAATGTGTATTTTTTGTTTGACTCTGTCCCACACAATAAAGTTCAGTTTCCCAGGCTTCTAGGGACACCCTTCTCCCCAAAATGCCCTTTATTATATCCTGATAGATAGAACAGTTGGAAACATCCAAAACTATGCTAGTATCATAGACCATTTCCACCCAAGATGTGTGTATGGAGGAAAGAAACCTGGAAATACTTGACTGCAGTGAAACAGGTCTTTCTGCTTTTAGTTCACTCGTTTTTATACTGCTCCAAATATGCACTCTCATAGTTGACCAATGGCAAAAGGTTAAGCAAATCTGTGGCAAACACACTGCGAAACCAACCCAGACAGATCCCATGCATGCACACTGAGGTACACTGGGCAGAGATGAGAATGTCCCTGGAACTCATTTCCAGACAGGTCACATGGCCTGGCTTTAAAGCCCTATTACTTCACAGCTACTTGAGTTCCAGAACACAAGGGCCTCAGTCAGGAAGGCTCCTGACTAGGAACCTCAGGCTCACTAGTCTAGTTATAGCTGGCACACTGTACTAGTGGAGAGGTCAGGTAATTGGGCATTTCTCTTCCTATTATGATTGACATTTTAGTCACACGAGTCAAAAAACTTTGCAGGTCAAGACCAGAACTAGACTTTGCCTGCCGCCTAGAGGCAGAAAATTGAGCATGCAAGACACTTTATTCTTTCTATGCTCAAAATACCCTCCAATGGATATCAACCTTTACAGGTAACTCCAATGAAACTCCAATATACAACAATAGGCAAGACTAATGTAGAACTCATGCTGAGTGGAGCAAGGCAACTCATCCTTTTAAATTTGTGTGTGAAGCCTCCTAATGTAAGCATGTAGTTGCCATGGAAGACCAGGAGTCTAATCCAGAACTAGGATACAGGCAGTTCAGAAGCTGCCTGATGCACTGTACACTTCACCCCACCCCCTCAACTTCCTGACCATGGCTTTAGGGCCCTGTAACTAGACAATCTTCTCATTTGCAGTTTGGACAAACTGAGCAGTCTGGGAACTTCCACAGTATTCTGGATTGGACTCTCAAGTGGCCCACCACAAAAAACCACTTCCTTTCACTGCTTTGGGAGGAGCTTCAGTTAGTCTATAATCCCAGCACTCAGGAGGTAGAGAGGATCAGAAGACCACCTAACAACTCTGAAACCAGTCTGAATTATATGACAGCCTCTCAGAATAATAAAAAAAATCCTCACATATATGTATGTCCACAAAGGAGCAGTTCTCAAGGTGTAGTCTAAGCCCACCTCCCTGTACTCTTGGCTTGAATCCTGAATTCAAGGCCAAATCTTGTTTAAAAAAAATACTGGGGGCAGAAACGTTGCTTAGCCAGTCGCATAGTCCTGGGCTTAAAGTCCTGGGCTCTATCCCTAGAGAAGACAGGTAAGGATTACAAGACTGAGCAGATAATGAAGCTTTTCTACCTGTGGAGATAACAATAGCATTCTTGAGACGCATTCTAGTCTTGTTTTCTTGCAAGAACACTCCATATGGTAACATGGATTATTTTATTATATACTTTCTATAAAAACATCCAAAGCACAAATGACCCACACACATGACCCACCAAAAGGGAGCATCAGAACCCCAGATTCTCCTTTCCCCTCAAGCATTTATATCCCAGTCACGTAAAGGATATATAAAGACAAATGAGATCTTGTTATTGTACAAGCATCTAAAGTGATCTTGACAAGAGGGAGCAAAAATCTACCCAATTAAAGAAGCGCGCGCCTGCCACCTACCCACAAGCATTTACTATTTGCTGTAACTGGCACCTGACATGTCTGTAGGGGCACAGGAAATGCTGAGACAGACACAGGCCAAGCTATTGCTTCTCATTTCCAGAAGGCACACATCTCCATACCATTTATTAGTAATTCCTGACAATCTATAGGAGAATCTGTTAGATTCTACCTACTTTGAGGTATTAAATGCATAAGAAAAAAAGATTAGTTATGTCCACGTAACATGCAATGAAAATATTTTTAAACCAACATGGTTAAATGTTAAGATTTTTAGAAATCAAAATATTTATTCACATGATTTTTAAACTAGCCAAAGCTATTTCTTTTGCAGTAATGATTTAAGTGCAAGTGATGTTGGCTTTCACACTGGTGTCTTCAGAGTAAAAACAGGTCAGTTGTTCTTGAATAAGTCAATGCAGCTCTGCAAGAGGGAGACATTGTTCTAGGGGGAAAAAAAAGGTGTGTTCATGGAAGGGAATGAAATAAACCCAGTTTTCCTCATGAATTCTGAATTGGAAGTAGCCCAATTGGGCTGGCACTTTCCTCCAGTACATGAAGTTAGTGGCCACTCCTCCTGCCACACCCCAACCAAACCTGTACTAACACCTTGTTCTGTTAATGCCAAAATCAGAAAAAAAAAAAAAACTTGATAAAACCCCAGTAAGGATTGTTGCTGTTAGCAGGGACCAAATCTATGCCCTTCATTATTGCTAGGGTAGTGATCTATGGAGCCCACCCAAACCTGATTGTGATTTAAATATAAGATCAAAACTCTAACCCACGGTTCAAGTGCAGGATTAAGTGCACATGCCATTCAATTTCTCTACCAAGCTACCACTAAGTACATACCACAGAACAATAAATTTCTAGTTTTTATATTTGGTCCCAACACTTCAGAGGTAGGGGGTCTGAGTTCACACTAGCTGCTAAGGCTACAGAGTTCCAAGCCATAGCTATAGAGTTCAGATGCCTCAAAAACAAACTCAAACACTAAAATGCCCGTTTTTCGGTATGTGTAACTGAATGGCAGCATCTCACTATGTAGTCCAAGTTGCCCTCAAACTTGAAATTCTCTTGCTGATATAGTAGCCTCTTAAGGTTTATACTACCACACAGGGTTCTGAAGAGCTTTACTAACAAAAATCACAAGATCTTGAGAAAGTGGCCTGTCAGGTCTGAGAGGGAGGCAAGAAAGACTACTCTAAACCTCAAGTCAATCTATCTCCACAATAGTGGGACAATCAACTGGCAAGTCCCTAAAATGCAGGGTTAAAGAACTCACCCTGGCATGCTTTATTTCCAGTTCAGACATTTCGATTAGGTTCTTTCTAAATGCTGCCACTCTTTTCCGTTTGAAGTTTATCAGTTCTGTAGGAATAAAGAATTAAAATTACCAAGCTGTAATCAATTTTTCCACTCATAACCCCTTTCAAATGACCGCCAGCACTTTCTTATAGCACACATTGCTGGCATGTGGGCTATAAACATGCCTTGGTTAGAGAAATGGCAGCGCAGGACTGCCCAAATTTGGGGTAATCCTTTCCTCCACCTTGGTAAGATTCCAGACCTTCCTTATGAAAACTTGAAGGATAAGGATGACTCAAGTTCACTGTCCTATCATAAGATACATTCTAGTATTTTACACTGAAGCTTTGTTTCCCATGCCCATCAAGGCAAGATACAGAGCTTCTGGTACTCTGTAAGAGCAGCAAGTACTCTCAACTACTGAGCCAACTCTCCAGCCCCTCCCCAACCTAACAGGAACAGTTGAATTTTCCTTAGTACTAAAATTCACCTTTCTTGTATTACTGGGGACAAGCCCATAGTCTCACAAATGCTAGGGAGATAGTCCACCAGAACTGCATTCCAGCCCTGTAGGGAGGAGTTACTATTTCTGCATAATTTGTTAATATGTTTCCAAATAAAAATTGAGTACAGAAGAAATGCTCAACCTTCTTTTGCAGATTCAGAAAGCTGTTCAAACTTCTGGCAGCATTCCTGCTGGTGAGTCTCAGCCAACTTGACATCTTTGCTTTTTAACCGGGCTTTGTCCAAAGCTTTGTTTGAATTCTCATAGTCAATTAGGGCTTTTGTGCGTCTGTATAGCAGATCCTGGAAAGAAAATTAATAGCTATGACATAATGTCCAGAGAACAAAAGAAAAATATTATGTACCTGAAAATGAAATGTCTAGATACATAGAAAGATAGATTAAAAAGTACCAACACTTTGAAATAAAAGCTGAGACTGTAGCCCACTTCTCTAGCATTAAGATTTTATTTTTGTAGCTATGTGCATTTGCACACAAGTCTGGAGGTATCAGATCCCTAGAGTTGGAGGTACACCTGACATGGGTGCAGGATATTAAGCTCTTAACTGTGACACATCTCTCTAGCCCCTTTATCCAACATAATCTCAAAATGTCAGAAGGTACTGAGGGTATAGCTTATTGGTATAGTACTTGCCAAGAATACTCTAGGATTTATCCTTAGCACCTCCAAAATGAACGTGCCCAATTCCCAATATTCATAATCCTCATACAGAAAAACAAAACAAAACCAGATGGAAACTTCCTTCTAGTTGAACAAAAAACTGAAGTTGTATCAAAAAAGGAAGCACTATATATCAAACAAGCATATTTGCTGCAGAGTTAAGGAGAATGCCTCTGAGTCACAACCCAGAGAGGAACATCCTGCCCCTCAAATCCCATTTCTGGAAATCAGCAGCACCAGGAGCCACCTCATTTGAAATAAAACCATGTGTCTAATATCCTTGAAACCTACCGTGTAAGTCCTAGGTCAGTAAGAGGCTCTGCTTAGGAGGGTAAAATGCATGACACAGAAGGAAAAACCCCGAGGTTACTCTCAGGACTATGCACACGCGCACGCACACATCTCAAACATGCGTACCCCAATATAAAGCAACATTCCTTTGAAGCCCAAAGGAACTATCTTAAGCATTAAATTTCGATTGGGCAAGATACTAACATTGCTAATGGGCTAAACTTTACCTTTGCAGCCTCTATGTTGAGCATGTAGTATCGGAGGAGTTCTGTCAGTTTTAAATCTTCATCTGATGAGACTCGACCTTCCACTTTCTAATTTAAACAAGTAAAGGTCACCAGTTACCACCCAGGCAGAAATCAAATCTAGGGACCTTAACTAAATATTACCAAGACCAACTCAAAACTTACCCTCAGTTTTTCAAATAGCTCTGCAACCTTCAATAGGTACCTGAAAACATACAGAAGGTCACAGTTCTCTATGATATACAGAAAGTTATCGTATAAAGTTGGATGCTAAAAATTGCATTTGATTAGATTATGTTCCAGGACAGAACTGAAAGCCAGCATTAATACTTTGGTTTTTATGTGTCAAAAGATGGGGCTTTCGTTACTCATAGAGCTCAGACTTGTCTCAATATCACTGATCCAAGGGTGGGTCACTTTGACTATTCTCCTCCTCCTAATTGGTGGAAGTACAGGGCTTTGTGAAGGCTAGGCCAGACCTGGTCCCCTTTTCATTGTGCTTCACTGTAGAGAAGATGAGGGGAAAGTAAAGGTCTATGGGTTGAACTAAGTTGCTTGAACTACAAACTTACCTTTTGATGACTGTGGGTTCTTCTAAGGCCAAGCTATGCAAGCAGGCTGCAGTATGAATGTAGTCATCAGCAACACCTGGAGAAACAAGTGCAGCTCTTGTTATCTGAGAAGAACACATACACAGAGCTGTAAGTGGCCAAGTGGGTAAAGGTATTTACTTTTATGAGATCTGGTCATTTTGTCAGCTTTAGCACAGGAATCCTTGATCCTGTTGTAATAGTTAATAAGGAAGTTCTTCTCTTGTTCAAAGAAGTCATCCACCTCCTAAAAAGGAAGGAGGAACTTAAGAAAAAATTTCAAGAATAGAGAAAACATAAGCAATCCAACACACTTGTGGCTGAGGCACAATGACTGAAATGAGTCTAGCTTGGACTGCAGAGTGAGAACCTGCCTCCAATCTAAACAAAATGGTCATTAACAATCATAAGTTCAACCTGTAACACTAGATTACCAGGAGACTTTCATACTTACAATTCCCAAGACTGACGACAAATCAAGTACTAACAGGCTGCACTAGCAGAGCACTTTGCGAATAGCCAATACTGATACCCTCTACACCCAAGTATTCTTGTGCAGCAGTTGTCAGGGGGACACTGACACCTAGCCTTGATACCATTTGTACTTGTGTAACTTTGTGTCCATGTTTTTGTCTTGTTTTTGATTTGAATTCCATTTCCAATCTTTCCTTTCTCTTAGCACCTGTGCCCAAAGCTCCCTTATCAATCCCTGGAGAGGCAAAGCCAGATACCAGACAATAGCTGTCAAAATCACTGTTTACAAAGAACAGGAAGGCACTCAGTGTGAAGAAATAAGGCATTCATGAACAAGAATAGAACTTTTTTTTTCATTATCTTCTAGGAGCTCTATCCATTCCACAAACAAAAGCCAAACATTAACTTTAATCTTGACAATATCCAAAAACAGTAACTTCAGCATATAGCAACATCAGTAAACACGTACTCTTGTACTAAGTACATAAAATCTAGTATATGTAAGATTTAAAATTTAGTTCCCGCAAGGTCTGATAGCAAACACCTTTAATCTCAGCATTTGTGAGGAAAAGGCAGGAGGACCAAGACCATTCAAGGTTGCAAAGTTGAGTTCCTGTCTCAAGAGAAAGAGCGAATCAACAACTCCTTATTTGTGTCCAGCTAAGCTGGCACCAGTACACTGTGTTTCTGAGGACTGCAGGACCAGAGCTATATACCTAATACTGTTTTTTGTTTTTTTGGTTTTTTTTTCTCAGACAGGGTCATGCTATGTCAGTTTGGCTTCTACCTCAATACAGGTTCACAGATAGCCCTATGACACCTTGTTCTGTTACAGCTTATTTTCTTTTTTCCATCAAGTAACCTACATTTTTCCAAAAAAGGATCCAAGGATGAAAAAGTTCATGTTGGAGAAAGGGTATTCTGAGGAAGTAAATGAAAGTTAAGTTGCTAGGCATGGTGACCCATACCTTTAATTCTAGCACTCAGGAGGCAGAGATTAGCAGATAAGAGCCTGCACGAGACCAGGCTGGTACAGTACAGCCAGGACTACAGAGAAACCTTGTCTTGAGAAATCCAAAAGGGGGGAGGGGAGAACCCCACTGCCTAAAAATACCTATCTTGCAAACACCTCCCTTCTCCAAAGAAAACCACCTATTCCCATGAAACCAAGAATTTTCTGAAACAGTCCAAGCTTCTTACCTTCACTCCAGAAAAAAGGACTTCATCAGCACTCTTCACCACACTTTTAAAAAAGCCACCAAACATCTCTTTGGTATTTTTCCGCCTAACACTTAGCTAAAGGAAGGAAATTCCAAAAGAAGTTTGATATGGCATCTGTTTCTGCTAGCATATCTTAGTAATCACACAAGAAACATATTTACTAGCATAGGTACTTTCAAACCATTAAATCTACACATTGAGTGGCTAATAACGAACAGACTACCATATTTTAAAAGGCCAACCTAACATTTCTGAATCATGGAGGTACCGAGTCCTAGTTGGTTCTATTGATATCAGGTTTCAAGAATTTAAAGATGTTTTTCCCCTTTAAGACATCTCACTATGCAGCCCCAGCTCTCCTAGAACTTACTATAGAGACTCACTGAGCCTCCAACTCACAGAAATCTGCTGAGATTAAAGGTTGTATAAATCAGGGCATACATGAAATACATGAAAAATCAGACTTAAAAACTAACTACAGAATAAAAGTACATGAATTTCAATTCTTCCAATATTAAACAAAAGGAAGGAAACTAGCCTTAGGGGGGGTGTTCTTGCAGTGGTTTTTTTTCAAAGTGAGCTATATATGGATCTAAGCAAGAGAAAACATTGTTTCGCTACCTTTTTCTGTACAGATAAATTTAAACTCAAGAAGCTCATGTTTTAGAATTCCAACTATGGAAATGGAAAAATTGCCTTACATCCTGATCATATTCCAGGAAAACATGAAAGTTGCGGTCTTTACTGAGAACAGGGTGAGAAGAAAGTCGCTGAAGAAAAACTTCATGGGAAGACACAGTCTTCTTAAAGACAGCAAGATACTCACTGAAAAAACATGTGCATAAAGAATTCAATTGACATTGCTCAATTCCTGCCCAATACAGTTCACTCCTTAACTCCACTCTTCTGTTCATTATCACTAAAGTAAACACTGCAACTAGACTGACCTAAATACTATAACTCAGCTCAGTAGCTAGTTAATATGGTAGCTGCCATTTTAGAAGTAGTACAATAAACCAATGAAGGTAAAAAGTGCTGCAAATGGTAACTGAATTTGCTGCAGTCTGAGATCCCAAGCTTATATGCAATTTGCTGTCTCATAACTAGCTGGTTTGTGTGCAAACTTTTAAGGTATTAATAATCTGTGGCCCTGGCCTACACTTTGAAGACATCTATGTGGTCATTCAAAACTCTGCGATAGCTTACATCTACAGCGAAGTTCCAGAAGCACACCATCTAACATGTCAAAAATCTACAAAATGTTGTCTCAGCAACAGTTCAATTTTTAACATTAGGTCTTTGTCACTCGGTTCCTATGTGCTTCTGACAGGACAGAGAGTAAGAAAATTCACTTACGCTTCCAGTTCTTGCTTCATCTTGGCAAATTCTTCTTTTGTCATAGATCCTTCCCCTTCTCCCAGTTTCTGCATCTTCTCTCGAGGGCCATCAAAGTCTGGCTTTGTAGGAGCAGGAGGGATCTATAGCAGAGACAAGTAATTTTATCCCAATGGCTATATATATGGTAGCTGTGATCTCATCAGTACTACCAATGAAGAAAGATGGCCACCCCAATGGGGGGGATCAGCAAACCTAATTCTGACCTTTTAAAAAGGAATTATCCTAGCTGGGCATGGTGGCAGACCTTAATCCCACCATTCTTGAAGCAGAGGCATGCGGATCTCTGTGTTCGAGGCCAACCGGTCAACAGAGATAGTTATAGGATAGCCAAGACTACACAGAAAAACTATCTCAAAAAACAAAAGCTCCTCACAGAGAGCGTTGAATGCTATCATCATTTCAGTTTTAGACAAGTGGCAGAACACCACAGTACACATACACTTCTTCACTGTTAGGTACAATCAATGCTAACGATGACTAATCATTAAGAACGAGGTTTCCATACACCCAAAGAATTCCCATTTCTGAAGATTCCCATTTTGGTGCTGGAGATCTAACTCAGGTAGAGCTCCCTACCTAATGTTTGTATTCCACATCACAAAACCAAGTTTAATTATTTTTAAATCAACGTTCCTGAACAAAAATCAAGTATCAATGATTCAATGTAAGAAATTACAGACAGCTATGGTGTACAGCACCCAGGAACAGAGAGACAGGACTCAAGAGTTCCAGGTCGTCTTAGGCTGAGATACCTTATCAAAAAACAAGTGAGAAATCACTAATGGGCAGACTCTTCCTTCTGCCCAGCTGGACAGGATGTACATTTTAAATCATTTAAAATCTAGCCATGAGCTCTGCAAACTGTATCTGTCACTCTAAGTACCACTCAGGAATTTTACCATATACTAATACTCAAGACGTCCTGCAAATTAATCCTACTGGTGCCTGGGGTAGCTGTGAAGGAGACACCCAGAAGGCTGGAGAGATGGCTCAGTGGTTAAGTTCAATTCATAGTGGTTGCAAGCACGTAAAATCCAGCTCTAGGGGATAAGACACTTCTCTGACCTGTGGGCATCCACACTCACAGACACAAATACAGATTTTAAAATAAATTGTTAAAAAAAGAAAGAAGGTGGGCGGTGGTGGTGCACGCCTTTAATTCCCGCACTTGGGAGGCAGAGACAGGCGGATCTCTGTGAGTTTGAGGCCAGCCTGGTC
>LOJH01003713.1:4425-33495 GCA_001685095.1 Ellobius talpinus
CACACACACACACACACACACGCACGCACGCACGCACGCACACACGCACGCATGTGCGCGCACACACACACACATCATCATGCTTTCTTTACCTGCTTGTCCAGTGGTAGACATGTCAGCAATCCCATTTCTTGGTTGCATGAATAGTGGTACAATGAACATCGAACAAAGGTGTCTTTGAGATGTAGATGTCATCTCTTTGATTTCACGGCTGAATCAAATGGAACTTCCATTTTAAAAACATTTTTCCTGAGTACCCTCTGTCCTGTTTTTGAAAATGGTTATGCTGCTTCGTATTTTCACCAGTAGTGTGCAGGGGTTCTCTTTTCTTCCTGTCACTACCAGCTTACCTTTTTTCTGTCTGACGATAGCCATCTTACGGGAGTGAGGTGATGTCATAGTCTCCGTTTGCATTTCTCTGGTCATTAGTGATATTGAGTATTTTTCATGTACCTGTTTGCCATTAGCATGTCCACGTTGAAAAATATGTATTCAGATCTTTTGCCTATTTTTAATCAGGTTCATTTTTACTGTGTGAGCTCTTTGTTTGTTTTAGATATTAACTCCTCACCAGATCACCAGGATACCAGTACTTTCCAGCATTCTAGAGACTAACCTTTCATGTTGTTGATTTTTCGGATTGGAAATGTCTTGTGATTTTCCCACTGCCCGCTTTTGCTTTTCTTCTCTGTACTCTGCATATCACAGGCATTTTTTTTTCTAAGAGCGATATTCCTTTATGTTTTCTTCTTAGGTTTTTATGTTTTCAGATCTGGTAGTCTACTATATTTTGGAGCTGGATTTTGTTGCTGGCATAAAATACATCCTTTGTTTCTCTCGCCTGGTGGGTAAACAGTTTCTCAAACATCATTTGTTGAATAGATTCTTCCTGTGTCCAATGTCCTCATGAAGGATTAGATCACTGTTTGGGCACGGGTTTGTGTCTGGGCCCTCCCTGGTTTTCCAGTGCTAATAATACCTTGCTATTTTGATTATGTATGTTTTATAACATGTTTGTAATCAAGATGTGCAATTTGTCTACTTTTATATTTTCTTCTCAAAACTGCTTTGACAATTCAGTCTTTCCAGGTCTGTGTGAAATTTGGCGTTGCTTTTCTCCATTCTGTGAAAAAATAACATTGTATTTTATATTTAGTCTTAGATCTCTTCAAGTGATGAATAATTATTAATTTCTAAAGTCACACTCAAGTATGATGTCTTTAGTTCTTGGTGAGTTTGTCTCTTATGAGACAGTAGGCTTCAGGAATGGAAGAAGGTTTATTTTGTTCACCACTGAATTCCTTCTGTTCAGAGGAGAGAGACAAACATTCATGGCACTGTCTCCTTACAGTGGCAGATTGTGGCAACTGCATTTATTGTCTGGGAAAATCTCTGGGAAACGTTGAGGTTCTGGTAGCACACAATCAGCCCCTATTTCTTACTTAGTAGCATCTGCATAAATACATCTATAAACATACACGTGGGAATGGTTGATGCTGACTGAGGTCAGTAAGACCTGAAATTTTTCAAAGCATTAATCCCAGAGATGCTATCTCAGAATTTAAACACAATGCTGAAAATAACTGCAAGTCATTTTTTTTTATTTTAAGTGATAATACACTGTACTTAGTAAGAACATTCTGTCGATCCAAGTTGTTCTGATCCAATTCCTTCAATTAATGATATGAATATGAGCTTCAACTTAGCATATTCATACGTTTTTTACCATAATAATCAATAAACCTCATCAACAAGTTATTTGAGGGAACTCTCTGATACCTCCGGAGTCAGTCACAGGGGCTCACTGGTTGTCTTGATTCCCGTTCCATACCTTGAGTATGGAACAAGTTCTATATCTTACCGATGTTAAAGCACTGTCAACACATTCAGTGGCCCTAGAGCAACTGCAAGGGTGTAGGAGAAAAGTGTTGGTCAGTTCCAGCCCAGCACTGGGAACTCTAAGGAGCTGAGACTCCTCAGGAGCTCTGGTGTGTGGTCTGCACACAGCTCCTGGCGTGTGTGCCTTTCTTGATGACTCTTGAGCAGAAGTGATCCCGAGGCCAGGACTCCTCTGACTCCCTCCTTCTCATGTTACAAGGCCCATCTGTATGAGAGCCCCAGCGCTGGAGTCCCAGCAAGCCTGTGAAAAGAGTTATGTTCTAATTTCGCCAAGGAACAAATGTATGCTGCCAAATATAATCAGGAGCAGATTCTTCTTGAGAAGATTCCAGAACCCAGGGGCTTAGAGGAGGCGGCAGTGGGGCTACATCACAGTGATTGGATTTAAAATAACAGCACTTACTCATATTTTTAGTTGTTCATTCACTCGGCAAATGTTTATTGAATCTGCAGTGCAGGAAAAGGACTTTGAAAGACTCTTGCATGAGAGAGTTCTGCTTCGTGTTTAATTGGATTGATCAAAACTTGTAGAACCATGTCGTAGAAGCAATTAAGGCTGTAGGAAACACTTGTTTACACGCTCAGTTTTCTGAAGAAGGGCTTTCAGAGGGGGCTACTGGTTCCTCTTTTCTGTTCTGTAAAGATGCCTTGGGAAGTAGAGAACAGATGAAGAGGTGCCACACATTGTCCATCCCTACCCTTGTCCGCTGATAGTTCTTTGTATTTCACGTTAGTTCTGGATGTGTAATCATAATTCTTTTCTATTGTTGCACAGGTTGTCTTCTCTTTTACTATGGTTATGGGTAATGACAGATCTCACTGGGTCAGAGCAGCTGAGACTCTTGGAAACAACTGATAAGCTCCATGCAACACTGCCCAGTTCCTGGGGGAGGGTCCTTAGTGGGACTTTGAGCAAACTTTTCTCTCAACACTTGACTCTGTCGTAAATGTGGAGGTTACTTTCTTAGCCTTCAAGGAAGGAAGCCTTAGGCATAACAAGACTTGCAACTAGAAATTTAAAGTCTAAGTTCATTGCTTCCTTTATGATCCAAGCAACAGTGTCTACCTGACTCATGCTTACTCAGTCACACTGCAGAATTTTCCTTTTTTTAATAATCAGCTATCTATTTCTAAGTGTGCTTAAATTTCTGTATGAGCGTCAGTCATATATAAGTAATAAAAATGATACAAATTAAAGACATAGATCTCATACAGGGAAACTGAGCAGGAAAGCAGGTGTGTTTATTATTTGGGCCTTGTGAATTTTTCTAAGACCTAGGAATAATATGGCTCCTGATACAAGTGTAAGTTACTCAGTCTGGCTCAACAAGGGTATGCTTGTCACCCAATGTCTATCTCTTCCCCTACCTGGGGAAAATCTGCTCCTTTCAGTTGCCACACGTTTAGGAACATAGCTTCAGTACCTGCCATGATGACAGAGGAGATGAAAATTTCTGTCAGTGCTCTGAGGTTGGGCTTCAGTGCATAGTGGTATGACGGTAAATAGGCAATGAAGATTTCCATCAGTGCTGTAAGGTTTTTACAGCACAGGGCTGACTTAGGCACTGTTTCGGTGTTGCTTTATTAGAGGGTTAGAGGACTTGCCCGTGATCTCAGTGTTCTCTTTGGCTCTTTACTTAGGCGGCGACTTCTCCTGGATTCAGTTTGCCTGCCTATGGGATTAATTATGGGTTGCGAATGTGGAATTGTATTCCACTTCGTGTTTTACTGGCATCCTTTGTTAAGACCTCTGTTGGAGGAAATAAGAGCCGGCATAAAGCTAAATGGAGTTTTAGCAAAGAAGCCCATGTCATCCTGCCCTTCATCTGACTGTTCTCCTCGGGGATTGGATGATCAATTCACCTAGGCCACATCCAGGTGGAGGGAACCACAGGGTCAACATTGAAGAGGCCATGTCTTGAGGGCCCCAGGGAGAAGATCCTAAACTAGAATTCAGTGTTTCCATCTGGCTTCTAGTCATTGTGAACTTAGTCTACAAGAAAATGTCTATTTTTACTATCTGTATCTATAAACATGGCAGGTTTTGGAACAAGTCACAGAGATATGAACCTGTGACTAGTGACACATGTTTCAGAAATTGGCGTGTCTTGCTCAACTTTCACATGGTTAGCCTTTTTTTGCATCCATATGGGCAATCTGAGGAGCAATATATACATTTTATACACACAGTATACAAAGACACCCATGCACATGTGTGCAGAGGCGTTAGTTAGGGTTTTATTGTTGTGAAGAGTCATCATGACCACAGCAACCATTATAAAGGGAAACCTTTAGATGGACCTGGCTTGCAGAGGTTTAGTTCATTATCATCATGGTAGGAAGCATGGCAGCATGCAGCAGACGTGGTGCTGCAGAGGTAGTGGGGCTGTGAAGATAGACGCTATAAAGTAATCCCACACTAGCTCTGATTTGATATAATAAAGGGGTAGACTCACAGATCTCAGTCCTCTGCACAAATGGGGAACAGAAACTGAATCCAACAGCTGAGAGAGAGAGAGAGAGAGAGAGAGAGAGAGAGAGCATGTAAGTTTTATGGCTACATTTTATAGTATAAGAGATCACACCCAAGGGGGCTGGTGTCTTTAAGGCTATTGGCTGAAGGAGTTTCCACAACATGAGTTCTATGTCTGGATTCAATCCTCAGGCAGTAGGAAGAGAGCAAGACACAGGGCCTGGCTTGGGCTTCTCAAACCCCAAAGCCCACCCCCAGAGACATACTTCCTCCAACAAGGTCACACCTCTCACTGGTGCCAGAGCCTGTAAGCCTGTGGGGGCTCTTCTCGTTCAAAACCCAGCAGCATGAATTGTGGATCTGCAGCCTTGAAGAGTATTTACAAGGAACACAAACGACTCGGCTGACTCTCACAGTCCTGCTACTGCGAGTTGGCCAATAGTGATGGCCTGTCTTCCTTTACTTCTGTCGGATGTTTCCAGATCTCAAGGACTCCTGAAAACTGATGAAGACTTCATTTCACTTTAACTAAGGTAAAATCAGACAATGGAGGCAAAGAATCTTTAAATGTGCATGCCCCATTTCTATAGATCCAGTGGACAGAAATGAAAGGACAGAGTCTCTTCTCTCAACAGCTGTAGAAGTTCAGAAAAGAAAAAAAACATGATAGGAGCTGCAGTCATACCACAATCACATGAGAAGTCCCTGGATGAGCCTCAGTCCTTACTGGCTTATGAACAGTACAGAATGAACAGCCACGTGTGGACTGGTTATGGGGACTCAAGCCATTCCTTTCTGCATGTGCCTCTGTGAGAGCTCATACCAGGGGAAGAAACCCCTGTTCTGTATTCTCATTATCATCTTCTGCCTTCCTGTTCTTTTACTTTCTGTCTAATGCTTCTGGTTAAGCATCCATTGTGTACACTGAGCACTTAGAGGTCATGACCTTCAACATCTTTTTCTCTGAGTAAAGCTTCCATGGACCATGGAAGCTGGCAGCAAGAGTGTGTAAGGGAAGGTAGTTATTGGCTGTGAGCAAAGCCATCCCAGAGATTAAAACAGGCGATAAGTTAAATGCTCACAACAGACCTTTCATCCAGCAGAATGGCCCATAGAAGTCTCTCAGAATGAGATAATGCCTAGAATGAGGACCTCAAAATGGAAGAAGCATCTTGGCAAAGGAAAGACAAGAAGCCTCTAAGGACACAGGCTGTGTGCTGGTTGTGGGATGAATTGCTTGGTTGGTCTGAATCAGCTTGAAAAATATAGAGAAGCGGCTGGTATAGAACTCAGCCTTCAGGGGTTGGAGAGGTGCGTGAACAAGCACCTTCTGCTTCCTTCCCTGTCGTATGGAAATGGTTAAGAGGCACAGCAGCATGATCTGAATCCTGTTTGGGATAATTATTTACACTGTAAGATGAGAAAGAATCAATAGTGGAGCTGTAGGACCAGGCCGTCTAGAGCACCACACTGCATAGGCATCTGTGCTTTGAGGTGGGAAACAGACAGGAATGGGGGCTATGACTGCAGGGTATTCTACATGCAGAGCTGGTCTGGATGGATCCACGAAGAATCCAGGAAGAGGGGAAAGGCAAAGCTTGCATCATATAGCACAAAGAAAACCAGAAATGTTCTTGAAGGAAAGTGTGAATAAGTGGGGTGAAGGCAGAGCACATGTCCCTTTGAAACCCTAAGACCTGATTTGTATGCAGAGACCAAGAAAGGGTAAGACTAGGTCGTTAAATCCTTGGTTGTACTGCTGATCCTTCATGGGCCATTGGACACATTTCCTAAACAGCTACTGAGCCGGGAGTTGTCAGGCAGCCCAGGTGGGGTTCCCAACCTGATTTTCCTCCTGCAGCACAGCCACCAGGGCGTTTGACAAGGCCGTTCATCTTCCTAATCATCAAGACCTTCGGCATTTAACTGGTAAATAGCTAAATTCAATTAATTCTCTAGGTTCCTGGGAAACCCGATTTCCCTGTCCTCTGCACTCTGCATAATTTCATTTGCTGTGCTCTTTAGAATTTCTGAGGGTAATATATAAAGACACTAAATGAAATGAAAAAATAAATAAATAAAGCTAATTATTAAAGGTTTTTGTAGAAATCTATCCCGGTCTTAGTACTGGCCCCAGGCCCTGGCTGATTGGAGGAGCAGTCAGGATGGCCAGTGCACGGTGGTTCAGGGCACGGCTGGGTGATGTGAAGCACCAGCCATGGCTCACCTGCAGGTCCCGTGCTTAGAGATATGCAGCTCTTCATTGAGCATGTGGCTGGTCCAACAGATAGTCTCTTCCCAAGATGCAGGAAGCTCCCCCAGACTTATTTGGGAAATGTGGGCGCTGATCCACATCGCAACATTATAGGAAGAATGAGTGACCCATGATCTTATTATTTTTAAAAGTGCTTTGTGGAAATTAGTCATAAAAAAATCAGCTAAACTGCCATCTGAGCTCAATGGTTGGAGCTCATTTCCAAGTCCTCATAAGAACATCAGAGCTACAAGGAGTAGCCCTAGAGACTTAAGGAGCTGCCAAAGCCAAAGCCGCTGGTGTGCCTGACAGTCTGCGTGTTCTTCATTATACAGCCCATCCTCCCTAGCACCAATACAGGTACCCATTGGGGGGCCAGCATTACAGCAGGAGCTGTTCACTAATTCCCTAGCAGCCTTCACAGTCGCTCTGATGATGATGTCATGCCTACACAGGCCTTCTGGCCTGGGAGGGAGTCAGGGATTGAAGAATTTCAGAGAGCCTGGGTTCTGCTGGGAGACAAAACTGGGGTCTCAGAAAAGCTTGTTACCGATTTCCATCTCCGTGATGGAAGTGAGTCAGATGCCATGATACACACTCAGACTGTTCTTATTTTTGTCATTTTGTTTTCCCTTTTGGTGGAGATGCTTCTGGAAGGTCAGGATGCCCAGAATCTATGCCAGGGAGGCACAGATGATAGTGAGATGGACCCTAGCTTTTCTTGAGATCTTTTAGCCTATTTCCTATATGAAGCTCAGTATGAATACCTTTCTTATGGATGTGTCATTGTCAGGGAAACCCTCACACAACTTAACAGCTTCAGATACCTTTCTTTTCTATTCCTCTTGTCTTTATACTATTCTTTCATATATAAAGGGATCGTTGTGCTACTGAGAACGTAATGATCATGTCAAGTTAGACCCAAGGTCCTCTAACTTCAGACCATGAGGAGTATAAATGTGAAATGATCAACTTCACCAGAGCTATTCTTATGCAGGTATTTTAGGACAAAATCTGAATTCGTGATACTTGGGTAGCTCTGATATGTCCATCAATGTTCAGTTTTTAAATTTGATGGTTGACATACAACCCAAGGTTGTTTTTATTTCCTAACCTTGTAAACATATCATAATGCATTTCTCCTCCAACTTATTTCTAGATTGTTTTTTATTTGGACAGTGAAGGGTAGGAACAGAGAGTGACCTTTCTCAAAGCCACACAGGCAACCACAGATCTAATAAAGGCAAAATTCACAACAGAATAAAGCAGAAAGAGATACAGATTTCATTTTAGTTTTAGATGAAATACGAATTTCAGCATCTCTGAGGTCTAATTGCCACGGTCATAGCTAGTGATTCAAAGGGAAAATAATGCCTTGACCTTGTGGCTGGATGGTCAGCAAGCTCAGGAGAGTCAGCCTTTGGCCCTGCCGAACCACATGGAGTTCCATGCATCATCCTCGGTCGTGGGGGCAGAGACTGCCAGAAAGACAAAACAATCCATTAAAGACCAGGCTGTTACTGCTGCCTTATGTAATGCTAATCCAGATAAATTAAAATTGGAAATGACATTTCCGATAGTCCTGAAGCTCAGTGTAGATGTCTTACTTGTAGCTCTTTAGCAACATATATTAACAGTTAAGTATTGCCACTGACACCGTGAGAGTCACTCACAGGAAAAGAGGAAAATTAGCTTTGTGAGATTCGTGCCGAGCCAAAGCAAATTGAGTTTTCGTTCACAGGCAACATTATTCTTTATTTTGAAATAATGAAATGCTCTTTAAAATCTTCCTTAACTCTGATAGCAAATACTGCTAAACATTTGTATTGTATTGATGGGGGTTGCTGCTCCCTGAATTGGTTTACAAATGTTGTGAGTACTCAAACTGTAGAAACACACCATAAATAGATGAGGATGCTTATCTCATGTGTGGTGATACCATGCATTTTCACTATATTAATCGATATCATGATACACCATGAAAGGAAAGGGAGCTGCAGCAACTTATGAGAGGTGAGGACTGCTCTACCTTGCTGCATTTATGGTTGTGGATTCAGGGAAGCTGCAGACCTCCTGGCTAAAATCAGGACCACAATGAATGGAGAAATGATATTACATGTGATGGCTTACTGCGCTCCTTAAAGAAGGAGGCCCCCACTCTTCTGCTCTTGACTCATGTCCTGGTGACATACTGAAAGTAGATTCAATTTTCGCATGGTGGGTGGGTCATATGGAATCTCAGCACTTGCTTCTCCCTCAGAGTAATGCTTCCTCCTCTCACTTCTTGGCTATATATAGACATTATCTCAACAGTTGATCCTCAGAGTCCAGGAAACTCCTAAGTGCCCCAGTGACTCAAGACTTCCCAGAGACATATCAGGGGCTATGGGGGCAATATATTCATGTACCTGGGTGTTTTTTTTTTATTAGTGGCAGCTGCCTGATCTCATTCAGCAGGACTTCATCTACAGGGAAAGAAAAGTTGCCATAGGTTCAGTGACACAAATCTACCAAGGGTGCATCCTCTCCTGCCTACCATGCTCTGCCCATGTTTCTTTTTCATAGGATCCATCGTTTCTGCTCACACCTGTATGTGTTAACTAAAAACTCTGTAGTATGTGAGATCCTCTTTTCCCCTGTGTGTAGTGTGTGCACCTAAATGGCCATACCAATTCATGGGGTACATGACCTCTTCATCACATCAGTAGACACACGCTTGTTGTGTGTATGTTTCAATCTCACACCTGGGATCTGCTGTACCTGGTTGGCTGCACACTTAGCCAGGGAGAGAAGGCAACCTGACATATGGGATCTAGGATATGTGATCCCACACACTCCTGACTGGAGCAATGACACGGGATTTACCTGCTGTCAGGTAGGGCCATCTGTGTTCCAGAGTGAATCCGCATGGTAATTTTCATCAGAGTCATTGTCCTATGCGGTGGAGGTGGGCACAGTGACAGAGGATAGTTATTAAGGGATGGAACCTTAGCAATTCTTGAGTTTAAGGTGCTGATTTAGCATCCTCCACAGGAAGCTTCAAGAATTAACACAGGGCCTTCATTACAGACATGTTGTCTGCAACAGTTCCCAGATACGACCTGATATTGCCTCGTTGCCCTAATGGAAGCCTTGGTTAAGGACATCTTGGTCTTCTGATCTGATCAACTGAGGGATGGGTGAGCCTCAGATGGTCTGTTGACTCACAGAAGGTACAGCACAGGAACTGGATACTATGGAGTGCCCTCCATAGTATCTGCGACCCTCTCTGGATTTCCCCAGCTTTCAGAAAACGAGCCAACTACAGTTCACTTCTGGACTTGTGTGAGAGACACACTGAACAACACTAATGTTTGCTTTCCTCTGTGAGAACAAATGCTTGGTGCTCTACACCAAGTTGAAGTTCTTTAAGATGAATGGGTAACTTCTTATTACTGCTGAATAGAGATACTTTTTAGAGTTCCTGCTTTCATTTTCTTTGGGTTCCTTGCCATTTCAGTTGAATAATTTTGTCTTTTCTGCAGTATTTATATCTTGTGAGCTCACTGGACCATAGTCCTTGAGTTACTAGCCCAGCTGACACATCACTGGGAAGCTGATGGCCTTCAGATTGTTGATAGTGATGTTGAGACCAACTCTGGAGTAATTTTCTTTCCTCTGTGAGTTCTGGAGAACAGTACACACAAACCTCCAATCTCTCCTCCTGGCACGCCCCCCCCACACCACTTCATATCACTGTAAAAATCATGATTTTTCTTCATTTAAAAAATGTGTAGGTGAAAATAAATTTTACAAAGTCACAGCTGAGTGCTCATGACTTACATGGCAACCTTACTGCACTGTCCACAGGAACGGCCTCCTCCCTAGGGAAGCAGCACCTTCATCCCTCAGAAACACTGCCTGATGGGAAGAGGGCTGTCCCAGCTGCAGACTCTCACCTTGTCTGCCACTCTGTGTTTCGTGAGCTCTGCAGTGGCGCTTCATGCTCATGCCTGTGGTTTTCTCACATGTGACGGCATGGCGGTGAGTTCTTAAAGTTCCTTAGTTGGATTGTTACACTGGTTAAGATCCACCAGGCTGCCTTGTTAAATCTCCCACTACGCTCAGTTTCTTCAGCAAAAACAAAAACAAAAAGAAAAAAAAGTGCTTGTGTGCTTTCCTATGTCTTTTATAGTTTTACGTGAGTTTATTCCTTTTTTGGTGTGAAAAAGAATTCATTTTATTGTGACATTTTCATTTCTACACATCTTTGTAACGTGCTCATATTTGCCCTCACGGGTCTTTCCCATCCCTCCTCATGTTTCCTCTGTTGTGTCAGTAAGACCGACATTTCCTTTCGCTATCTGAAGGAGTACTTCCAATTCTCTTAACCGATTTTTGGTTGGATGGATATTATTGTGGAACATGAAACCATTTTGTAGACTTAATTGAAACTTCTCTCGGTTGTCGTGGGTTAGCCACCTAATCACAGTATCTGCAGGAAAGACTGCCTTATCCCTCCCCTCCCCAGTCTTATTCTTTGATTTTCTTTGTTTTGTCTTGTTCCAACATAATAATAAATAATAGTTGACTAGTGCTATTGGAATTTTCTCCACTGTTCAGAGAAGCTGAAGCTCTACATGCCGCTTGACGGCTCTTGAATTTGTAATTAGGACTCTAAAGAAGTTCCATGTCTGTGCATCGTAGTATTATTAGTTTCTGTGTAAAGAAACAGAAACTGAGGTTTTAAGATATATAATTAACTAAGTTAAAATGTAAAAGCATCAAGAATATCATTAAACACCAAACTAACTACCATGGTTTTAGAAATAGAACCAAATTTAACAGACAGTCCCACCCTATCTGTCATTGCTGTGTGCCGGCTGAAGCCATATCATTGCAGTCTCTTTCCTGCCATAAGCTTCTAGACCAACTGCCCTTTCAGTGATCTATGCTTGTACAGTTTGGTGATGTCTTCCAGTCATATGAAAAAAATCTGTTTATTTGAACTGTGTTGATTTTTCAAGTGTTAAGAATGATTTTAATTTTACAGTATCAAAATATAGGATTTTTAACATCTTCATCAATTTCTCTCTGGTAGGAAGCTTCTGTACCACAATGGTGGATACAGACTCTCTAAAATCCTAGTTTTCATTTGAAGTTTGACGTTTTACCAGTGGAACCTACCTAGTGTTAGGTTTTCCTCAACTAGTTCCTTCTCTTTAGTCTTTGGATGAGGCAGTCACTAAACCCATACAGAACAGTGGAGTTGCCCTGTGCGGACTTTCCACAGGCAGGACCAAGTTTATGGGAGCTGAACAATTCCGTTCCAACGAGAAAGACACAACTGCCTTTCCCTGGGTTGATTATTGAACTTCCACGTTAGCTGATGGCTCCTGTGTGTTCTCTCACCCCCACCCTTCTATTTTCCATGTGTACCCTGGCTTTGTGGCATAATAAAAACAACACTGCTTCATCAGTGTCACCCTTGAGTGACATTAACCAAGACAGGTCACCGTGACACTAAATCAGAATGGCAGTGAGCTGCCCAGAGTAGGGCTGAAGTGTTGCCGCCATAGACCCCCAGGATGGTCAATTCCACCCACTCCTTCTGGATTGGTTGGTATTTGTCTGATTCTGTTTCTGAGCAAATATTCACACAGTAGAATAAAAAAAACAGTATCAGAATGTTGCTATGAAAACAGTTATACCCTTTAGGAACTTGGGTCTGTGGTGCCATGTTAGAAAAATAGGACTTGTTAATATTAGAATTGACATTGAAAACCACTGCACCATTATTAACTGAAAGAAAACAATGTGTAGCTGTGTTTCATTCTTGGATTTAGGAATCAATATTTCATTCATAATGAAGATAACTTGGAAGCTTATCTTTTTTCCCGAGGTTATGATTTGAATGTGTAATATACCCAGAGGCTCATGTTTGCAACATTTGTTCCCAGCTGGTGTCACTGTTCTTGGAGGTTGTGCAAACTTTTGCAGAGCTCTAGTGTAGGAAGTAGGTCACTGGGGCATGTTGTTGGGGTAATATCATTCCTAGCTCCTTCCTGCCATACTTCGTTTTCTGTCTGTCAAGAAATAAAGAATTGCTCCCAATACGCTTTTCTTCTGTTTCCATGGTGTCTGGTCAAACACACACTGGAAAAAGCAACCATAACCTGAGCCCTTTGAAACAGTGAGCAAAAGGAATCCTTTCTTCTTAAAGTTGTTACCATGACACAAAGTATCTAACATGCCCACGTAACTAACTAAGTTGTCCTGAGCAGAATGTTGATCAGAATTGCCCTGCTAGGTGATTGGGTCTCCTGGACTCTGTAGGGAGCTATGTGTTAATTTCTTTTAAGACACCCCTGTGTCTAACCTATAACCACACAGGATGGGTATGAATGTGCCCCATACAAAACTGTAAACCTACTTCAAAAATTGTGTGTGTGTGTGTGTGTGTGTGTGTGTGTGTGTTTGGTAATTCCATTGTATGGCTGTCAAGCATGGGCTTTGTAGATGACAGTAATTTCACAGTGTCAAGATTAGACACACCTGCACGTTTTTTACTTTATCATGCTTAATTTTGAAAAACAGAAACTTTAACTAATCTTTTGGTTATCTGTGTGTGCTTTGGAACTCTGGACCATTCCTTTTATATGTAGATGATTACCTCATGCTCACACTGTCTCCTGCCTGAACAAGGAACACTGGGGTCACACATGATGTCTTACACCAGTCTCCAAGTTTCTCCTTGCCTCTGCTCATTTATTTATTCTCTTCATTCAAACCTCACTGTAGTCTCTTGTGCTAACTAATGGCTTCTCTGAGACTCTGTGTGCTGTATTCTGAGTGTATTCGAGAAACTTCCACTCCCTTAACTGCCTGTTCTTTTTATTTGACTCTCAATTTCATCTGATCAATTTTGATGATGCCATCATTTCTCATAGATTTTTTTCCTAGACTTCCTTTAGTCACATTTACATGTACTGTTCACTGTGTCCCCACAGGTCCACTGTCCTAGTTAGTAGAACTCAGAGAAGTGAAACTTCTGTTTCAGGGACTACCACTCTGACATTCCCTAGGGTGAGGGCCAATGCTGTCCCTGTGGTGAAGGTGAGACCATGGCAGGGTACATGTGAATGGGTGGACTTATTTACTATGGACTGCATGCTTGCTCTCTAGTGGGCACAAGGCTAATGAAAACAACAGACAATCAACTTGACCTGTCTTTCAGTATTTTCTCAGCTAGTAGCCACCTGCCACAGGGGTACTGTAGAAGTGGTACTGGGGGTGTACTTCTCAGACAGTTGTCAGGAGGAGCTGGCAGGGAATGAAAATGGGCAAAGCCCTCAGTGTTCTGGAGGCTGGAAAGGGACTTGCTCTGGAGCTGGGTCATCCAGAGGCTGGGTCTATTTTCTACACATTGTAAGGGGTCACTACATCTGCTCAGCCGTCAACCTCGCTAGTGGGAAGCGTGATTAGTGTCTAGAGTGTTCTCAGAAGAAATTATAGGCTAAACCCTCACATACTAGAAAGAAAACTTGCTACTCTGCATCCAGTGTGGTCTGAAGGATATGTCTTTCTTTCTGTGATAACTGTGGATCGGGTGTGACAGCATTAACATCAAGAAAAGCCCTACAGATCCATTCTGCAAGTCTGTGAGAATGTGTCCACACAGCATCCTGGAAAAGGGTGGATTCAAGCTATGGCCTGTACCACCCCAGATACCACAGAGTGCAGGAATGAGGCCCACACTGCCCAGGGACTGGAACCTCTGAAGTTCTGTGCACCACCCAGGCAGGATTCTGTGCCCAGGTCCGAGGAGATCTTTCCATGTCATTGTCTGCTGCCTTATCTGGAATGCAGTTCTCAGCATGCCTGGTTCCCATGAATGTAAATGCCCAGAGAGGATACAACCGTATTGTTTTCAGAGTCCTCCATAGAAAATTCACAGTGAGAAAACAAGGAACAAGAGACACAACCCATTGCCCAATTTCTTCCAAATGCCTGGAGCTCTGACAACAGGCTCTTGGATCGACACAGTCTTGAACCTAACAAAGTGACCTTTTTCTGTCTCTACAAGATGTTGCCCCAATCATCCCAGTAGTTAGTAGGACTGGGAACAATGAGAGCATCACCCAGCACAAAACAGCTTGGGGCTGCTCCCTCACATCTGGCAGCCATCAATGCTGATATCTGTATTAACACACTGGCTCAAATTAACATTCCTGCCAGTGAACCAGAGCAGTTATTTTTAACTGGAACAGATGTTCTGAGATAAGAAAAATTTTCAGGAGGGAAGGGAGTTTGCAAAGTTGTTGCATGGACATGGAGGCCGGCAGATGGGGTCAGTGAGGTCGATTCCCCCGGCGGCTCTTCTGCAATAGTTCAAGCCCTACAACTTTGTATCCTTGACCTCGGATGAGGAGATAGGCCTAACCCTGGGGTGGCCTGTCTTTTATTCTGTAGCTAGCACAGTGTGTATCCAGAGATGGTGTCTAGATTTTGTGTAGCTTATCTTTAACTATTAACGTGTTACCTTTTACATTGGCAAATTGAGCTGGAAGACAACAGGAGTTCAAGCTCTGAAGAAGTGAGTAATGCCATCCTCATCATAGAAAAGCTGGAGGCAACAGGAGGTTAGGGAGGCTGATGTAAGATGCTGAGCATCTCCCATGGGTGTGATGCTATTGATCATGAAGCTCAGGTAACCGAGTCTCTCCAAGCCATGCAGGACCAGTGGCAGTCTCTAGGTACTATGTGTCTACACAGTTTTGCCATCAGACATGACAACAAAAAAATGTATTTTTCCTGTCTGAGTCAATGAATCTCAGAAAGGAGCTACCACGAGCATTCTAAGAAATTAAATGGATTTTTTTTCCTGGAATAGTTTAAAATATTCAAGAAGGAAGTAAACAAGCAAACAGAACCAAACAAAACTACCCAAAAGAGATTGGTGGATTTTTATCCTAGTCTCAGTAGTTTTTCAAGGAACTGTGCAAGAAGTCCACATTTTGCCAAATTAAAACAAAGCAAAATAATTATTGCGTGATAAACCTGCTCATATTCCCAAAGTAGACATGAAGACAAGGCAAAGGACAGAGGCAGAGCAGAGAACAAGGAACCATGCGTTTCTAATATACACTTTATGAAGATTCTTTATTTTCTGTGTGCATAGCAGCTATGTCCCTCAATCATTATCTCAGCTCTCAGAAGCCAAGGAAGGGTCACTGCAGGTCAGTGCAGCTTCGGGAAGGGTTAGGTTAGGAAACGTCTGGAAGCCGTTCACTAGGCTAAGACATTCCCAGTTCCCCTACAAT
This sequence comes from Ellobius talpinus, assembly GCA_001685095.1. Taxonomy (NCBI): domain Eukaryota; kingdom Metazoa; phylum Chordata; class Mammalia; order Rodentia; family Cricetidae; genus Ellobius; species Ellobius talpinus. Next base: position 20,354 of record LOJH01003713.1, read on the forward strand.
GTGGACTCCTCGACCTCAGCATTTATCCATCTTCAATGACCAGTGGAATAGTGGTCAGTATGGTTGAAGCTCAACCCACCTTCCCAGCTCCTCCCCCAGGAACTGTTGAAGGCTTGAAAGGCTCCTTGTAGCTTCCTCCTTTTAACAGAAGGCATAATGTCCATAAAACCTAAAAGGCCATAATGACAAATCCTGTCCACCAGTTGAAAGCAAAGATCCACTTCTACATATTATTCAGATTTAATGTATTCCACTTAGAAGCGACTCTTTTAAACCTTTCATCAAATGCAAAGTTTCTAATCATTCTCATGAAGGCAGAACAGCATTCTTGACAAAACACAGACTGAATAGATCATGATTATTTCCAGAACCATAAACTCTAGATATTTGGCATTGAGGGAAGACTATAACTTTAAAAAAGAAAGGAGGAACCAGCACGAGTCCCATGTCCTTTCATTAGTAGGGATTGTACAGTCACTGTGAGGTCTCTCTCACCCCCGGGCCTGTAGCCTGTGGCGTGACATAGTTCTATGCCCTCTTCTTGGGGCTTTGTACATGTGTGAAACACGTTACATTCTTGTCCTGTGCCACACAAATGAAGACACCACGACACAGAGGTTTCTGGCCCAGTCTAGATTCTTTTGTGATGCATATTGCTTCTACTTATCTCTGTCCTCTATAGAGTCCTGTTAAAACAATGGAACTGAAGAAATAACCTTTGCATAAGAAATGCAAGGAGAAAGGTCTGGAGATATGGCTCATTTGGTTGAGTGTTTGCCTAAAATGCATGGAGCCCTGTGGACTCTATAGAATACTCAGCGCTGTATAAAATGAGGTATGACTGTGCACACTAAAATTGCAGCACTTGGGATATGGAGTCTTGTCAAGTTACACAGTGAGTTCAAGCCCCCAGAAAACAGGATGGGGGCAGCAAGGAAGGAAGGAAGGCTGGCAAGCAAGCTAAAGAGGGTAAAGGTATGGAATCCAGAATGAAAATTCGGGCACCCTTCACACATAGCCCCAGTGCTCATGAAAGCTGTGCAGCAGCTCAGGCTGTGCGATTCTTCCTCCCAAGGTTCAGCTTTGTGTTTTCTAGCTGGAAAGTTTCAGGTGATACCACTAACTAATTCCAGAAAACAACAGACAAACTTGACAGCCCCAAATTCTCAGTTCCTTCAAACTTAAATTTTTTACACACTCAAGAGATACCATTCTTAAGGTAAAACTCAGATGTGAAGATAATGCTGCAAGGCAAGGCTGCTCTGAAGCCTCCTAAATAGAAACAGTTCCTATTGTTCCTTCAGATGGGATAGGAGAAAACTCTGACATAGCAGCCACGAGTCAGAGTTTGCTGCTATTTTTGTGAATGTGAAAACAAAACACTGGTGTAATGTGTTTCAGTTAGTGGACGAACTGTTTACATTGTTTTCTTACAGTAAAAACAGTTTCTGTTTATTATAGAAAAGTAAGAAACTAAATAATAGTCCGAGAAGATAAACTTGATTCAACCAGTACTTCATTGCTTAGGAATAATTGCTGCTGAAATGCCAGTGCGTGCTATTTCAGAGTCAGACAAATTGCATGTATGCACTGAATTTTCATTTTCCCCAGTACACGGCTAATGTTTTTCTTTGTGGGGCTGCACTTTATGAAATTGTCTAGCAGGTTAGAGCCGACTCTTTGGAGGTTTCGTAGAATGAAGGCTATATCCACCAAATCCCATGAGGAGCTCTGGATCTCTGCAGGCTTAATGAAGACTAGCAAGAGAGCCCTACAGGGAACTTCAGGAGGGCGCTGCTGTGAGTCAGCTTCAGGATGTGGCCAGGATAGCTGTAGTCCTGGTGACAGGGTACATGTTGGAAGACTTACCACAACCTATAAAACAGTAAAGTACCTCCCTCCCTCCTTTCCAGCTTGCCTGAAATAAAGACCCCATGACTCTTCAGTGATGACCTCCGGCACCAAGACTCCTGACCACAGACATGGAAGGTGTGGGCACTTTTAGTTTCTGACCTTAGTTTATCAGAAAATTCTTGGTAGCCACAGGAAACTGAAATAACACTCAGGAGCTTCTGGCGGCATCAGGGATTTTGAAAGACAGGCCCATCACGTTTTAAAATCACCAAATAAAGAAAACTTAACAAAAGGCTCCAACAAGAAAAAGCTACAGGATACTCCAGAAACTGGTTGAAATTGGAAAGACCATTGTAGGAGAATTTAAAGAAAGAAATGTGAAAAATAGCTGGCCTGAGGGATAATAGGAATTGGTTATTTGGATTTGGACCCCAAGGCTTCTGGGAAACACAAGTTGCCCAGACTGAATTCTGTCTATAAATTGCTTATTTTGGAAACAGGAATGGATACCAAAGTAAATGCATAAATGGAAAGCCTAGCACTTCAAGCTATAGAAGTTCCATTCCTTAAGATCCTTCCTTACATGACTGTCCAGAATGTCAAGACTCCTCTCTACCTACATCTCTCCCTAAGGACAGTGCTCAGCCCATGCCAGCTACCAGAGAACCATCCAGCAACATAGAAAAACAACAAAACAGGAGTCCCAGCCATCAAGTCAATCATAGGCACTAAGGCAGCTCAAGCAGTCAACTTGGAATTTTCTTCCCAGAATTTATGGGTCTTTCCTAAATAAGTGATTTTCAATGAGAGAAAGACTACTCAGAGTCCACGGGAGAGTCTTAAGTGCCTAACATTCAATATTCCACACAGTTAAGAATGTTGGTACCACAGGACCTAGCTAGGTCCTGAAAGGCATGGTGGGTTAGGAAAAGGATTTACTAAAGAATTAAGAGGAAATGAATGTGTCAAGCAGGCATTTGCAGAACCACTGCAGAGAGTAGAGGATTAGTGGAGCCAGAAACATAGCTCAAGGTCCTGGACGACCTGTGATGGCCTCAGTCCTGGGCCAGCAACATCCCCTTCCCTGCACAATGTGAGCTACATGTCATCTGTGGTAGAAGCTGCCAAGAGACAAGATTGCCATAGAACCCAGGAAAGCCTTAAACAGATTAGCAAATGTCCCCAAAGGAAGAATACTGCTACTCAAAGTGTCATAGCCAAAATACTCAAGAGTGGTGTTTGGTCACAAGCTTCTCTGGTGGCCCCACTTAGGGACCAGGGAAGAGCTAAGTAGTTATGCAATCATGTTCTGTCTATGATCAGAATACTAAATAAGTCAGAATGCTTGCTAGGAATTCAGGCAGCTGTAAGATACTGAGGCACAGTCCTGGAAAGGGAAGTAACCCTTTGGCCAGCAGATGTGTTTGATCTGCCCGTGAGCCTCATAAAAGATCTCACACAACCTCTACCAAAAATTCTTAGGAATTTTGACTAGCCAGAGGCGATGCCACAATCCTTGGAAGCACTGGGAGAGACTAGGGAGGCTTCGGGCAGTTGGGACATGGTGCCGACAAGCAAGGGAAGCCCCTGACAGTCACTTCAGGGTCATTGTGTCCCAGTCAAAATAGAAACATAGCAGTAAGAACCATGCACCGTGAAGGTGAGCTATATATCCAAGATGTCAAAATAGGTGTCACCACATAGGAGGAACAGGGACTTGAGCTGCTGCTGGCAGCTGACTAGAGACCACTTAAGATGAGGCTACCAGATGTTTTCTTCTACCAGACTTGGCAACTTCACTTTAATCTTCTTCAGCATCGTGGAGAACACAGATGGACTGAATCAAGAAAGTGCGGCCACCAGGATATTGTAGGACAGTGCTTTCTTGATGCTGTGGAAAGGCTGGGGTGGTCCATAGGGCCAAGAGCTATACCTCCCTCCAGAGCAGTCTCTTCAGGCCACTTTTCCTTCCTTTCCTCTCAACACCTCAACAGCCGAGGAAATAGGGAATAAACAGCTATCCACGTGGTCCCAGGCACATTTTTGCTTCAGCAGCTGGGTCTGTGTGAACAATGTGGCCAGCTGCGTGTGAACAATGTATGAAAACAATGTGCAAATGAACAAGGCAGCGAGGGGACAGAGCGGGGAGCTTCATTCAGTGCTTCTGCATCAGCAGATGTGGCAAAGGAGAAGACGGAAATACAGTATTGTCAGGAGCACGTGCCTGATGGCTCTCAGGATGAGGAGGGTGGCCAGACTGGGGAACCTGTGCTGGGGCATTTGCCTAAGAAGAGCCCCGTGTCTGGTTGGTAGAGGAAAAGTTACCGTGTGGTTTTATTTCTGCTCAAAGCAGAGGTTAGGATCTCAGCCCGGAACCAGAAGGAGGAATAGGCCCTTAGCCATGCAGAAAACTGTTACGTGTCTCTCAACTCAGAGCATTTCAGTCTTTCTGTCTACCTCTGCTCTGTCTGTCTGTCTGTTTGTAAACACATAAATAAAACACCCTACCCTCACATGGCAACCTATAACTAAACAATGGTTATTTTAAAAGTAGTAAAACAGTATTTTATTGATTGATCTTGCTACATTTAGAACCACTAAATTCATGAATGCCCACTTCCCCAGTTTAAAATATAAACTCCCATTTACCAACTTAACTATTCAGTTATTTATGGTTTTTGCTTTTGAGACAGGGTCTCCTGTAGCCCTGGCTGGCCTCAAAGTTGTTTCAACAGTTGACCTCACATTTATAATTGTCCTGTTTCCACCTCTCCCTTGTAAGAGCTGGAATTATATGCAACACCACCATCCCTGATTGTATTCGGTCCTAGGGCTAAAACTTAGGGTTTTGTTTTGCTAGGCACGGACTCTACCAAATGAGCTACGTTCATTACACCATGCTTAGAAAGCCTGCGTGCTATGGGTGGGAGTTCCTTAAGTCCCTGGTGTTTTAAAGAAGCACTTTCTTCAAGGGCAGTGTGCCTGGCTACTGCCCTCACCCCCAGGGACCTTAACACTTCTGCTCCGGCCTCTTCCCTCCTTCTTCCCAGTGAATTTCTGTTTATATTGAATCTAAGAGTATCTTATTATGGAAAGCAAAACACGGGGAGCTAAAGAAAGAATGCTGTGTCCGACTTGCTAGAATGGCCCATTAGGAGATCAAACTGGCTGTGGATGTTCTGTTTGTAGTTTTTCGTTTGTTTGTTTCCTTATGGTTGCTGTAGAACTGCAGATTGAATCCAGGGCTGCACAAACGCTAGGCTTGTACTCCACCACTGAGCCATATCCCCAGGACTCTTTTTACTTTGAATTTTGAGACAGGGTCTTGACGCTCATGGGAAGATGTTACCTAGAATTGTACGAACCGATTCATTTTCTCATTGATTTAAAAAATAAAAAAGGCAAGAAAATGAAGGTCTTAGTACTCCACCAGGTTTTATTGAAGGCAAAAGTACACACACACACACACACACACACACAGGCATAGCAAAGCTCACAAAGAGACAAACTCCTTCAAGAGGGAAAGGGACCCAGAGCGGGTATCCTAGCATGCTGGGAGGTGTGTGGGGAGTTGTTGGGAATGAGATGAACCCCCTTTCTTTCTTGGAATTGTATGGTTTGGGCTATGAGAGGGGATGAAATCATACAGACAAAGGCAGAGACAGTGATTGGCTCTTGTCACAGAGGCCCTTCAGTGAGATTTGAATAGTTGCCACTGGATGGAGAGGGTTGGGGGAAACCCATGGTCAGGAGAGCTCACCAAATCATTGTCATAGAGGAGAAGAATCAGGAAGTCTTCCATCTTAGAGATGGAAGTGAAAAGTATATTAATCTACTCAAAGCCTCGTTTTCTTGGTTTGTCTGCCTACCAGGGATTGGACTCTAAATTTCTGTTTCAATAATTTACACAGGCTGGTTTTGAACTCGCTCTGTAGCTCAGACAGACCTTGAATTTGAGATATTTCTGCCTCAGCCTTCATGAACCACCAGGTTGGACTGTTTCTAGCCTTTTGAACCCAGTAACATAGTCCTGGTAGCAAATTGTTGGATGCTACAATGCATGCCAAAGGTTCATAGGGCTAATGCCATTGTCAGTTTTACTTCTCTGCTCCTGAGCAGGTTAAGCCCGGCTATTCTCATCACTGCCGGCAGGAGGTTTAAGAACTCAGGGCAGGGGCCTGAAGAAGGACCACAGCATACATGGTACTTACACGGAAGCTGGTGTCATATTCTTGTTACGTTACAAAGGAGACAAGACTAGGGAAACCGTTGCTCATAAGCTATGTAGCTGAGACTTTCTAAATCCAAGAACCACAAAATCTTCAAGTGCAACCACAGCTGGCCCAGCTCCAAGCCACAATGCAGGAAAATATCAGGAAAGGGTTCTATCATATTTGCCTCAGGGTTATGACAGGTTTTGAAGGACAGGTTTTTCTGAGGTCAAGGAGTAGAGAAAAACAATGAATTTATTTTTACAAAACACAATGTCTTAAAATTTCAAAGGGGTTTTAATCAATCTGCAAGTATGATTCTTTCAGGATATGACAAACTTTCACGGATAAAGAGACTGTGAATCACTGAGCTGATTCATCTACTGGCTTCAAGCAAAGTTAGAAACGTGTGCTTTTAATGCAATATGGATAAGGCTGTGTACTCAATGACCAAATCAACTCAAATTCAATCATAAACTTCAAAAAAAGAGCCACCCAAATGTACCCTGTGTTCAATGACTGCACTATTATCATCCAATTCAGACATGAGCAATACTCAGCCCCTTGTTGACTCAGAGTCTCGCAGCTGAGCCAAGCAGTAATCTGGGTTGGAGGGCAGAGCACTGGGCTACTTCTCAAGCTGGTTGCTCCCAAAACAGGCTCAAGGGACAAGGTTCTATAGAGTCATTCTTATCTAGTGCTACATCAAGTATTCCTGGTGATACTCCTGACTTTCAGGGTAGCGTTTGAAGTCTCTACCAATTTATAAATTCAAGTTTCTTTATTTTAGCTGTGTGTGTTGAAAAGAGATACCACGTGGAGAGAGAGAGAGAGAGGAAGGAAAGAGATATCTTTTAAATCTCTCTCTCTCTGTCTCTCTCTCTCTCCCTCCTTTCTCACAGATTATACAGTTTATGCTATGCTGTTATAACAGTGTAAAGTGGAAGCCAAACCCTTGGGTACTTACTACATTGTACTCCCTGTGGACTTTAGAGCTACCTGACAAGGGCAACATCTCTCAGGTATTTCTCTTTGGCCAAGCTTTCCTGTGCAGTTCTTTGCCCCAGTTGCACTTTGGGGTTTATATAAAATTCATTTCCAATGTCAAGATTTATCTCTGCCCGGGGCCATGATTCCATATTGTTAATGTCTCCTTGACCGTGAGACCTGAGGCCACCATGTCTACACTATCATACTTGCCTCTTAATCGGGCCCAACAAAAGCAAGGAGATCCGGGTGTCCTGAGTGTGGACTTAAATGGGGTGACAGCTTCACACAGAATGGCTTTGAAGAAAATCTTCTAACTCTCGCTCCCCGTCCCATTGGTCTTCTGCTGCTCTCACCACAAGGTCTTTCAGTTTCCAGTCTGTCTGATACTAGCTTCTCTTGAGATTTTCAAATAATTCTTATAAATAACAGACCCATTACGTATTGTTCATCTTCTGCAGGTTCATAGCATGCTCAAATCATAACTGTAAACATCAATAAAATAAAATAACCAGAACACTGGCCTCTCTCTGCTCTCTCCAGATATACTCCTTTAAGGCCAGGCTGTGGATAAAGCACAGATTTGAGGTAAAACTGAGCTGTGTCCCGGATAATATCATATTTTTGCTTAGTTTCAGCTCTTGAGGGTGGTGGCTGGTGACATCCATCAGGGATCTGACTTCCCTGGTTGTGCTCAGGATGTTTGTCCTCACGCAAGAACAAGGTCTGTTGAGAGTCATTTGGGGTCTTTTTCAACTGAATATAAACTACCGCATAAAGCCTATTCTAATCTGTCTTGTTTTCACGTTTGATTGGAAAGGCATTCGTGTGTTAATAGTCCACTGTTATGTTTTTTATTATACTACCACTGTTGCTTTATTCCTGTGGCTGAGTGACCTTCTGCAGGCTTTGCAGGTTGCTGTCCTCTACAGTTGGCTCTGTTTAGGGATCATGTTATATTCCATCATGAGGGTATTGCAAGAGCTCTGGACCTGTTTATTAGGAAGGCTGCAGTTGTCACCAAGCTTTGAAGCTCTTCATTGCTTGTGTCTGTGGACTTCCTTCCTAGTGAGGTGCCCAGAGCTCTTCTACATCCATCCTGGAGCCAGTCCTTTGCTGTCAAGTCTGCAATCATTCCCAAGGTTCTCCCTTGGGATTTTAACTTTGAGGGTTATGTTAGGATTCTGCATTTAATCCATAAAACACATTTCAGAAAACTGACTGCTTCAACTCAAGATGATCTTCTTTAACTTTTCAATCATATAGTCTTGATTTTTCAGTGAACATCTGTGGATCATTGCTGGGCAGATCATTAGATAAAGGTGTGTTAGAATCCTTTCTGCTTCCCTCATCATTCTCTGTTCTTGTTTTACTTTGAAGAGTATGATCTCTAGGTGACGTCAGCTATAGGGAGTGGGGTGGACCCTTCCAGTCTCATCTCCATGTAGGGTGGTACATGCTGGACATGCACAAATGACAGCTGGTTCTGGTAGAACTGTTCTTTATTCCTAGGTGCCCAGCTCTATTTTGTGTTTTGTCAATTATGATTAGGGACTGCATTTTAGCAAATAGTCTTCCCTATATCAATGCATATAATTTTTATTTATTATGCTGCCCTGGTAATTTAATACTGTTGTTTTTTCTTAGAATGTTTAATTCTTTCATGTTCTGGATAAACTGTATGCCTTTTGTAGTCATTGGAGATGTCTTAACACCACACAGTACAATTGCAGATGGCTTATCTGCCCACTGCCTTTTGACTAACAGTGCCTGCTGTATGGAAAGTGAGCTGGATGGCTTAGAGCTGTGGCACAACATTTGTGACTGCCACCCTGCTGCTGGTGAGTTTCCCTCTCATCTGCAGCCATGCTCTACGTTCTGTTGTGATCTCAAGCTAACCGGCCTGGTGTGTATGCCCACATCTGTTTATTTCTATGCGTTTATGTTGAACATATGTCTCCTGGAGTTAAGTTGCCCTCCTCATCAGAAAGAACAGCTTCTTTAGGTTTGTTGCATGGATTCTACCATGATAGATTGTTTTCCTGAACCGTAATGACACTGGAACTCAGTAACTGTTCTTCTACCCGTTCAGGACTTCAGAAACCTGTCATGGTCTCAGTGTCTCAGAACTGGCCACTGCCATGCACATCAGCCCTTCAGTGCTGGCTCCCCACCTATTCCTTGTCCTTTGAAAGCTGCAGTTCGCTTGCTCTCAGCCCTAGGAATTCTCTCCAGCATGTCTAGCTGGATTACAAATACCTTGTATATGTTTTTTCAAACGCTTCTGGTTAGGATGTTGGACTGCAACCACTGTAAGGAATATAATTTCTTGGCCACAGACTACGTGGCACTATTAGGAGGTGTTGGAGGAAGAGTGTCACTGTGGGGGTGGGCTTTGAGGTCTCTTTCTCAGGCTTCTTTCAGAGTGACAGTCAGTGGACTTCCTGTTGCCTGGAAGATGTAGCACTCAGCTCCAGCACCATGTCTGCCTGCATGTCACCATGTTCCCTGTCATGATGATAATGCATCGAACCCCTGAAATTGTAAGCAAACAACCCCAATTAAATGTTTTCTTTATAAGAGTTTCCCTGGTCATGGTGTCTCTTTAAAGCAATAAAGATTGAGTTAAGACAGAGTATACACAATTTATTTATTCTTCCTTCCTGGCTGTGCTCAGCTCTCTATGGTCTTGGTACTCACCGAAAGCATATGTTTATTTCTGGCACATATCATATCATTTAGGGAAAAAATGGTTCCTGCATGTAACTATCTATTTGTGCTTAGATTTAAAAAGACCATTGTGTTAAATGAAACAAGTCAGACTCAGAAATACAAGTACTGCATGTCTTCACTCAAATCTAAATTTTGAAATTAAATTTTTAATAAAACTTTTAAAGTAAAATCTTCCCATATTACTTTCCCCCTTCCCTATACCCTCTTGAATCCTTCTCATGTCCCCCTCACTCCCTCTCAAATTAATGCTCTTTTTATTATATACACACACATGTACATTTACATATATCAATACAATCTACTAAGTCTGTTTAGCTTGGCTTGTGTGTATATGATTTCAGGGGTAAACTATAACAGATATGAAATAGGTGACAATGAAAAGGGAAGGGAAGAAAAGATATAAAGAGGGAGGGGATGGAGAAGGTAATAGGAGATATGCAATATGGGTGTAGAAGTGGGGAATAGTTGGGTCACTCTACATGTTAGACAAGGAACTAGGAAAGGGAATGGGTTTGCATGGGCCCTGTGTTCACCATGGGAGAGCTCAACCCTGACATTGCACTTGAGTCCAGTTGCTATGCCTGTAACTTCTAGGAGATGTGTATTCTGTGACCAGTAGACCCAGCATCTTGCACATTCCCAACGTCTCTCTTGTCCTAAGCTAACTTAGTGTCATAACTTGGTTCTAGTATGTAAAACTCCCTATGAGTTCTTATGCATGTTGCTGACAAGGTCCCAGGGTAGGAGCAGGAGGCTTACATCATGGCCTACTTCTTCCTCTATGGAGTGTGTCACTGTCCCAACATGGAACTCATCTCTGTAGACCAGTAGTCTGTCAGAGAATATTTTGTGATGGGGTACTGCCCTGGCCTTACTCTTTGCCATTGAGAATGTCATCCCTACAGCAGACATATGAGCCATGGAGATTAACTCTGCTATGCACTGTTTCATATATGTTTCAGTGGCCATTTGCTCTTTCTGTTAGGTTCCTCAGAGCAACCAAATATTCGGGTAATGAGGTTTGAGTATTTCTGGTATTGGCAAATACCAAAGATGGTTTCCTGGCATAAAAGCACTAATATGCCAGTCTCATGGCATCATGCTGGCCTCTTATTTAGCTGGCTCAGTGTTCCTTAGAGAGAAGGACACTGTGATTTTATTTTACATTTTCCCATGATTCCTGTGAGTAAACACATTTTCATAGGTTAACCTGTTACTTGGTAAATTTTTGTTGAAGTATAATTTTGATGTAGTCTTTTATTTTCATAGGTTAACCTGTTACTTGGTGAATTTTTATGGAAGTATAATTTTGATGTAGTCTTTTATTAAAGCTTCATTAATACCTTTTGCATTTTTATTTGAAACAATGTTGTCTTTGCTTTTGCCTTGTGGCAGTCACTGAAATTTATTATAGATGTTTTGTAGGTCTTTCTCTTCATGTTTGCTGTCATCCTATAGCCTCACTTGCTATTCCCATAACAGTCTGTGAAACAAGGTAACAGTTTTAATTTCAGTCTAGAAATAATTCCATTAATTACTATTTTTATCTTTTAAATTTTAATTGTCAAATTAAGATCATCTTGTACAAGTACAATATAGAACAATTAAATCAAGGTATGTAAGACAGTATATTTATTTTTGTAGTAAAGACATTATAAAATCACTTGCCTGACACTGCCTGTATGGCCAGGAACCAGAGTCTGAAGAGAACAGAGACCCAAAACAGAACCAAACATGACTGGGGGAAAATATCAATGGGGTGATCACTAATGATATTCTGCTATTTTCATAGATCAGTGCCTGGCCCAATTGTCATCAGAGAGGTGCCATCTAGCAACTGATGGGAACAGAGGCAGACACCCACAGCTCAATACTAGGCAGGTCAGGGTAACCCTGCAGAAAAGGTGGGAAGAATTTCAGGAGTCAGAGGGGTCAAAGTCACCAGAAGAAGAGAACACAGCCTACAAAATCAACTAAGAAGGGTACCTAGGGATCACAGAGACAGAAAGGACAATAACAGAGCCTGTATAGGGCTGAGTTAGGTTCTCTTCATATACGTTATGGTTAGGTAGCTTGGTTCTCTTGTGGGACTCTCAGCAGTGGGAGCTGGGGATGTCTCTGACTCTTTATCCCATTCTTGGGGCCCTTTTTCTCCTACAGGGTTGCCTCATCCGGCCTTGACTTGAGGGCTCATGCCCAGTTTTATTGTAACTTGATTTGTCATATTTAGTTTATATCCCTGGGAGGCCTTGCCTTTTTTTAAAAAAGAGAAACAGAGGAGGAGTAGATCTGGGGAAGGGGAAGTGGTGGGGGAGGACTGGAAAGAGTAGAGGGAGGGTAAACTGTGCTTGGGATATAAGATGAATAAAAAAAATTTAAAAAATGGGGAAATGTACACTGTATTATCTGTGGTACCATGCGGTCACATAGACTTCAAAACTTATCTTTCTAAGCAAATTCTGTGCTCTCCACCAATATCACATCTACCCTGTTTCTGCTTGGCAATTGTACCTTTGATTACACAAGTGTGTAAGGATGAGATGGTACTGAAAATAGAGGAACCAATAATGCAAAGTAATTAGAAAGTAACTTAATAAAGTTAGTAATTTTGTAGCAAGACTAGTAATTTGAAAGAGAGAAAATGCCAAAGATTAGTTTCAGGAAGGGAAGGTAGTACATGTCCATAAATCTGATGTTTTTAACTGGAAAATGTGGGTTTATATTAACTCCATGATGGAAATGGACAATTCCTGAGAGATAACCAAACCAGACAGGATCCATATATCATGTAAGGTTGTCTCTGTTACAGTCACTTAGCACGTAATGGCAGATCTCTATCAAGGAAAGACATGGAAGGCAGAGTGCTCCAGTCCTCAGGATATGAGACCCATTTTGCACACACAAAGACAAGGAAGGAACATGTTTCTCAAGCCCTTTGGGGAAGCTGGATTGGTCTGACACCACACAAAACAGAGGGACAACTGGAAAGACTGAAGGCTCAATGTCAACCTTTCAAGGACTAAGGCAGGTGCCTTCTGGTGATGATATTCATGAAACAAAGTAGCATAAAAGCAACAGGAAAGCCCACACACGTAGCCCTAACGAAGCCATCCTCTGTGCTTTAGCTTCTTTGGGCTTTCTGCTATGTGTTCCCATGGGGAGCTCCTTGCCTGCAGCCCTCCCACAGCTACCTTCCTGCCTGGGTGTTCTTTTTCCAACAGACAATTGCACTTGTCCTTCTGAGATTCAGGCCTGGTGGTGGTGGCACATGCCTTTAATCCCACCACTCGGGAAGTAGAGGCCGGCGGATCTTTGTGAGTTTGAGACCAGCCTGGTCTACAAGAGCTAGTTCCAGGA
>LOJH01003714.1:3420-37987 GCA_001685095.1 Ellobius talpinus
TCTCTCTCTCTCTCTCTCTCTCTCTCTCTCTCTCTCTCTCTCCACCCCACCCCACAGCTCCCTGATGAACTCTGTACAAGCAGGCATTCTGAAGACCAGGTCTGGATCCCAGCACTCAGTAAGACCAGAGACAGTGGATGTGGCCATTTATAGATCCCTAAGAAAGTTCCATAACAAAGAACGCAGACGAGTTTGTTTTTGACAGCAAATCAGGCCTGGAAAGAATGGAAATCATCCGAACAAAGAAAACAGCCAGGAAAGAGAACAGAGGAGAAGACGAGAGGGACAGGATCTTCTATGTGAGGGTTACGGGAAAGGCCTTCAAACCTAAGTGTGGGTCAGGAAGCCTGAGGTCTCCCTCAGGGACACAATCGCGAGGAACTAGGGGCTTGAGGGATCCGAGGCACTAAGTGGTGGCTCAGTTGGTGAGAGTTCTTGCTGTGTGGACAGGGGGACCTAAGTTAGAAGCCTCAACACACAGGCTGGGTATGGCTGTGCATCATCTCAGCACTGAAGGCTGAAGACAGCTGAAACCCAAGAAAAGTATTCAGATGAGGCTGTGAAGCTGGTAACCATGGAGGAAATCAGGAGCACCGCAGATGGGAATAAGAGTTAAAGAGTTGGGACTTCAAACAGGAATAACAGAGATGATAGTTACAAATAGAATCAGGAACTTATCCTCAAACAAAGTAAATAAATAAATCAAAGCTAGCTAGGGTTTTGACACCAGGACAAAATACGACATCTTGTTTCCCTGAGATTTTTGGGGGGAGAGGACTCCTAGATAAATAACCAGTCAAAGGAATGCAAGTAGACCCGGAAGTACATCCGAACGTGATTCATACGGCAGTGCAGCAGAGGCAGCCTACTGATAACCTCGGTCCGGAGAGCCATATCCTGCCCTGGGCAGCAGGCATGCCCAGTCATGATTTAAGACACCTCCCACACTGCCCTGGTGTTTGGTGATGGCACAGAGAGACAAGGAAGACGTGAACAGGTGGCAGGCACCACACTGCAGATACCCAGAGCTCTGCCCCAAGTCTCAACCCAACCTTCCATCTCCATCTCTCATTCTGTCCCTGACTCCCCTATAGATCAACCCACAGAAAGCAATTGCAACTGGGGGTGGGGAATGGCCTTTAAGAAGAAACCAGACAGGAGGAGAGAGGCAGAAATTTGGAGAACTTAGAAAAAAGTGTTCTCCCAGAGAAGCTTGTGATAAAGTTGAAAAGAACCAATTTTAAAAGTTTAAAGAAAACACATGCATAGCCTGAAGTTCAAAAGGGAGACGGCTGGAAGAGGAAAGGGAGGACCCTTAACATGAAATTCTACAATTGCAAATTATCCTGAGATGAAAATGGAGAGCCTCTAAGAGGTCCTGGTGTGAACCCCCAAGGTGTGGCATAATGGGCTCAAAAACTCTTAAAGGCCACGTACAAAAAGATCAAGCGGAAGGCCAGCCACAAAGAGTATAGTGTGGCCCATAGCGATGCAGGGAGGCTAGAACTCTGAATTTAAACTTTCCGAAATCCTAAGGGAAAAGAAAAACTAAAAGTTACATTTGAAACAAAGGAACACAAACCTCCTGTCTGGGGTGAACAGTGGCTTTTAGGTATGAGGAAGAGAGGGGAGGGTAACGTGCATGCCGGAAGAGAAGCACAAACCTTGGCATGGAGGAATGGAAGAGATCCGAACAGGTTCACCTCCACACACAGAGAAAATTAACTGCTGAAACAGAAACTAATTCGGGTGACTCTGGAATCAGGGTCAGTTCAATAGGGAAAGATGGGTATGTTTGGCTCCAATTTTCAAAAAGAAGATGAGGTGTTACCAGAAGTTTTTTTGTTGTTGTTTGTTTTTTTGGGGGGGAGGGGTCTCTGTGGTTGCCAGATGATACCAGGGAAATCGGTTTCCCCTCTTGGGGTTCTTAGTTTCATTAATAAAAATTTAAGAACTGGCTTAACAGATGTCAATTATTAATATTAATAATATTAGAGACTAAAAGAAAACTAGGCAGATCGGATCAGGGAGCTGCAGCAGCTCCCTGGAGGAGAGAAGGGGGAAAGCCATGCCTCTGAGATAGCAGACTTGTAAGTCAGACATGTTGGACCAGTAGCTACAAGGCAAGGAGGGAGGCTTTAGAGAAAGGGTAAGGAAGAGAGAGGATGCTTGGAAAGAGACAAAGAAAAAAAAGAAAGAAAGAGAGAGGGAGGGAGGGAGGGAGGGAGGGAGAGAGAGAGAAAGAAAGAGCAAGCAGTACCTTTGAGAGTCAGAAAGGGGGACAAGACCTGGACTAACCCTCTAGCAACCTCACTGCAGACTGTAGGGACTGCCCTGGGGGCAGGGATTCTGGGAAGGAAGAGTCCAGCATCTCACCAAAGGAACGATTGTTCATCTAACTCTTTATCATGACTTAAGGAGAGCCTGCCTTCCTAGAGAAGGTCTCTCCTTTCTAGGCTTGGCCCCTTGACCCACCCAGCTAGAAACTTAGGGCTCCAAGCAGGCTAAAGAGTCTATTTCTTGACCAGCAGGTTTTTCTAATGGGCCTTGAGAGCTGCTCTAAGGCAACTTGCAGACCATCTGGGCGATTCTTGGATGGCATTAAAGGAAAGGTCTACAAGCAATGACAGGCAGAAATGAGGCTCTAAGGAGGGGGCTCTTCCAGAAGACTTTACTACCAATAAATAACAGCAGACGTGATGGGGCACCAATTGGATCTCAAAGGGGCACCTGATGACATCTCTTGCAATATGATACAGCGGGCCAAGTGTGGCTGCAGTCCTGAGCAGCCATGATTGTGTAAGTGATGGTAATCACGGAATTATGGAATTAATACCACCAGAAGCATCTACAGTGAATGTGGAGCAGGTTTAAGAAGGGAAAGTTGAAATCTGTTTCAAGAGGAATACATAAGAACCTAAGAGAGTACAGAGTTTTAATTCCGGAAATACTTCAGGGCATTGGGTAAGACAGTGATTTCTAAGGGTCTCAAGATGAAGGAAGGGCATGGGGAGACAGATGCATGCTTGGTGAGCTTTCGCTAAACTAAGAATTGACTGCTGTGGGCAAGAAAATCATCTGGAGATGGGCACTTGGAATCACTGGTACGTCCCAGAAGAGAGAGGTCGATGGCCATTTTTCACTGATGGGCAGACAAAGGAATGACATGTGGTACTCGAGTGGCCACCGAAACGAATTCCTGCAAACTTTGGGGGAAAAGAGAAACCAGATCCTGAAATCCAGATGTTGCAGGAAGACCTTCCATGCTGATGAAGAGAGGAAAGAACCGGCTTCCTGGCCTTTGTTTCTTGGACTTCTAGCTCCTGGAAGCCTCCTGCATCCCATGGTTTCCATGGTTTGAGTTGTAGTTCCGATGTAATTCCACCTGTGTTTCACCTGTCTCAGTCTCAAGTGCCCTGACCCACCTGTCCCTTTATAAGAACATTCCTGTATTGAACATTGGGTCCACCCAAAAGTCCTCATTTATTTCCATCTGCAAAGTCCTTTTTGCTAGTAAGGAAACAGAGTGGATCCTGGGCTCAGGAGAAGGACGTCTTCAAGGGCCATTATGAGGTCTACCACAGGGACCTGTCAATGAATTCTATTAACGGACCTAAGTGCCTCTGTCCTAAGTGACTGAGTTCACTGTGCCCAAGTTTGAATTATTAAAATGCTTCTTTGAAAATCCCAAGTTGGACACGTCAGTTTGGGCACAAGTCTAACATGGTTAATTATAAACACTGAGCAGATACCGATCTTTCCTAAAGTTCATGTTAATAGTTAATTAAATATTAACTTGTCAGCAGGCTATAAAGTTTATTTCCTTATAAAGTTCTATTTACAGGCTCTTCTAGCCGCTTAAGTAGAGTGATGTACATTACCACTGAGCCCTGGTACAGAGCTTTATGGGAAACGCATGGAATTCTGAGCAAGAAGGCAAAGCTGAGGTACAACCATCTGGACTGGATCCACGACTAAGGACAAAGCACTATCAATTTAATTCTCTTGCTTCAATTCCCTGTCTCCCACAACCACAGAGGAATCTTTCAAAACAGCTTCCCATTGTATTTATTTGAAGCCAAGTCCCAAAGGAGAGATTACTTTTACATTTCCCCTATCTCTCAAGGAACCCTGCTGATTTATGGTTAAAAGTACTATAGACACAATATTCTTTTAATTTATTTTTAGTTGTGTGTGCGTACTTGTGCACAGAAGTGCAATGCTAGAGAGGCCAGAAAAGGGTATCAGATCCCCACAACGGGCAGCTGCGAACCGCCTGCTGGGGGCAGTAGGAAATGAACTTGGGTCCTATGCAAGCGTAGCCAAGCTCTTCCGCTGCGAACTGCAGCGCCACCTCTCCATGTCTGCAAATAATAGTTTCGAAGGACAGTTTCCAACCTCTCATCGATTAAAACACTTTTAAGTAAGGAGTTGTCAACAGGCAAGAACACGGAACACGAAAATCTGAGGACTGCAGAATGATGGAAGAGTGAGCGGAAGAGGAGAAATTCCTCCCCGAGGCAGCAGACTGCACACTGCGACTAACTCCTGCTCACTGTGGTCTCCCTAGTACCCAGCAGGTGCCTGGCAACTTGAAGGTATTAAAATGTCGAGAAACACAAGGTCTAGCTATGAGATTGGGGTAGTGACCGGGTTTCCGCACCGCTGTATTCTCGGCACACGAACTTTGCCCGTGGAGAGACGCGACGCACTGTGGAACAAAGGGTCCGGCCATTGGCGAGAAACTGCGCGACCTAACAGAACGGAGAAAGAAGGGACTCTCACCTTACTGTCCTTGTCTGGTTTCACAGCTGAACTGTTCCCACACACTGCTGCAGCACTGTCAGGAGACGTGGGGAGTCCAGGGAGGACGGTCACTGTCCGACCACTGGGCTCGGTCTCCAAAGCGGCAGCGGTCATGTTTGGGGAGGCTAGAGAGGCGCCTGCAGCGCAGGCCAGGGAAGCATTGGTTCGATTGATGCCGACAGCAGCAACATGGGCAGCAGGACCCGCCATGGGAGGCAGGGGTTGAGAGGCCAGGGAATGATGGGGCAGCCCCACCGATGCAGGACCGAGGCAGGCGGCATTCTGGACCTGGATGGGTGTCACTGCTGCTGTGGGACGCTCCTGGTTATGTGCTGCAACTGACGGGCGACAGAAGGGAACACAGAAAAGGTCAATGGCTTAAGAAACACTGCTAACCAAAACGTGAGTCATTTCACTGTGTTCAACCATAATGAGAGGCATCTACCGCCATTTATTGCCATAAAGAGTGGATGTGAAATAGCTTAGCACACTTAGGTCCTAGCTGGACCCCTAGATAATACTTTCCTTCCAGGTGAGCGGTTGAGACTGTTGAGGACTTAGAAGATACGTCATCACCACTCCCGAGGCCCTTCAGTTATGAACAGTCATTCTCAGCAGCATGAGACACCGAGCCAGTTTCCGATGGCTCTCCATGGCAACAAACTAAACACTAGTCTTAAGTCCTTGCCTTATGACATATTCTCTCTCCTCTCTCTCTTTATTTACCACTCATTTTTCTGTATGTTCTTTCTGAAGGAATTCACGTGTACTTAGTTTACTCCACTATTGTGACCCAAGACTCTCGGGAGGCTTTCAATGCTATGGAACAGAGAAAGGCACTCGAATGCCCGTCGAGTCGAAAATAGACTTGTGACTAAGCTCATCAGCAATAACCAGCACATGGCTTAGCAGAGAATCACACAGCAGTCACACGGCTAGGAACCGTGAGATTGGAGACAAGATCTTGAGCACAAAAGTCATGTTTCAAGGGCCGCATGATTTGCGTTCTTAGGGTCCGCCTACTTCTTCTTAGATTTAGATTTATCCATTTTGAACTAATGTGCAGGGTGCGCTTAGCCCAAGCAAACAGTTAAAAAAAAAAAGCCTGGTATGGTTTAGACATAAGATGCTCCTTGAAAGGTCTCATGTGTTGAAGGCTTGGTCAGAAGCTGATGGTACTGAGAGATGGCTCGCTTATAAGGCGCTAGCCTCATCAATGGGCCACTAGGAGGTGGCCTGGGTTAGAATAAGTATGTCCGTCACTGAGGCATACTGGGAAAGGTATATTTGCCCTGGTCCTTTCTTACTAGCACAAAGGTGGTCTCCCTGCCCCACCAAACCCTCTCACATTGTGTTCTGCTTCAGCACGGATCTTCAGTGACAGGGTCTGGCAGCCACTCAAACATTCCCTACTCTTTGATTATTTCTGCCATGGGTATCTGTCACAGTGACAAAGATGGACTGGTGACAAGGTTTGCTAGTTTCTGTTGCTCGTTGGCAGCAACTGTTTTACATTCCTACCTATTTTTCTCAACACCTGTCATAAGTGACCTGTTTGTTCAGGTAAGCCCTCTCCTCTTGTGGTCCAGCCCCATTTCCCTCTTACCTGTCCTCACGGCATTGCGAGCCTGGTTGACCGTCATCTGCCCCGTCATGTGGAGCAGGACCTTCGCCTGAGGACTCGTCTGGATGTGAGCTGCTGACACCACAGCTGTGGGGACAACACTGGGATTCCCAGCCACACCGTTGCCTTGGAGCTTCTGGGGAGGCCCTCCTGCAGCAGAAGGACTGACCATAGTCACCCCCCGACTGGCCTGACCCACAGTAGACGTAGGGATTTTAGCTTGGGAGGCGTTTGTCACCGCCCTGCCAAGATAGAAGCAGATGGAAAACAGTCCATCAGCAAAGTGGGAGGAAAGAGAACAAGGCAGGAAAAATGAGTCAGCACTCTAACGTCAGAACATTTCAAAAAAATGAATGAAATTATTTTTACAATCTTTTAAGAACAGCATATTCAAGGAAATGACAGCCCCCAAAGAGAGAATGGTCTTGGAATTACTCTGAATCACCAAACTACACGTCATACTCTGCCTAAGAATACAGTGACCAGGGTCAGCTTCTCACTTGGTGGCCACTCAGCTCCACTGAATTTTAAAGCCCTGAATTTTCCTGCTTTACCTTGAGCCAAGACCCACCATTTGCATCAAAGCTGTTCCTGCTTTGACTTTCTCAACTTGCCTCTAACATAGAACACAAGTGCCCGTGTACACACTGATGTACATACATACACTGACATACACATACACACATACCACACACTAAACACACCACACATACTACACACAAAGACACATATAAATACACAAACACTGCTGTAGACATACACACAGCACACACTAAACACACCACACACACACACTGCTGTACACATACACACACAACACACATACAAATATACTGATGTACACACACACTATATACACAGACACACATACATACACACATACACTGCTGTACACATACACACCACACACTAAACACATCACACACACATACACATATACTGTTGTATACATACACACACAACACACACCATATACACCACACACAAATACACTGAGGTACACACACTACACACACAGACACACATACATATACACATATACTGATGTACACATACACACACCACACACTAAACACACCACACACACATACATACACACATACACTGATGTACACATACACACACAACACATATACTACACACACCACACACTAAACACACCACACACACATACACACACAACACATACACTACACACACCACACACACATACACTGATGTACACACACATACACTACACACATACACACACACACACACCACTATGCACATAATTGGAATGGCCCTTATGGATTTTTTCCGTTACGAATCTCAAATCTCAAGTTCAAGATCCAATCATTTCAAGAAGCAACGTCTAAAGTTCAAGTTCTTTCCTGTAGATTGGAAATGTATGTGTGTCTGTGTGTGTAGTGTATGTGTGTATATCAGTGCATGTGTGCGTATGGTGTGTGTGTATGTGTGATGTGTATATACGTACATCAGTGTGTACATGAGCACTTGTGTTTCTGTCCCAACTTCATGTGCTGATGTTGGTTTTGGTTTTGGTTTGTTTGTTTGTTTAAATCCACCAAGTCCACTTGGTGTTCCCATCATAAGCATGGTGCAGGACCATCTCCAGAAGCATGGACAGTCTCTCAGGGGCCGCATCCCTGAAAAACACCGGCTCTCCCTCTCCTGGCAGCCATCAATTGCCAAGAGTGCCTCAGTTAGGGCTGGGAGTCCTGAGCACCTTGTCCCGCCCATCCATGCTGGGATTTGTGCCAGCTTGATCTCTGAACACAGTCACAGAGCTACCATTCGTCCATGCAGGAAAAGCCCTGTCTGGTGCACACCCACTGCTCTGCTGCAGATACCCACTTCCCACAGAAGACGCTTCGGTGTCCAGACCAGTGCACAAGGCTTCTTTCCCATCCAGTTCTCTTCAGCAACAGCAATATAGTTAGTTCTAAATATTACTTATTCGTTGAGTTTAATCAAGTCTGGAGAAGGTTTGCATAATGTATATTTTCAAATAGTCTCAACTCATTTAAATGGCAATTCTGGGTATAGCAACTTTATAATTAATCTACAATTAATACTTCATTAACAAGATTATCCTTCCACAATGGTGAGTTACAGAGCATCTGCTATAAGCAAGTCTTTCTCTGGAGTTAAATGTGCACAGACTTTTAACAACTTGTTTTTGAATCTTGTAAAAATGTGACCTTCTGTTAATTTCCTTCTTTACTATTGTGTATTGTATTCTCTATGTATAAGCATATATACAAATACATATGAACATAAATATTTGCACCAGGAAGGTTCTGGTTGCCATTTTCTGGATGTGTAAGATCCTGAATGTATATTTTAACATGCACAGAAAAGAAGATGTATATTGATTCAAAATTTGCAAGGCAAATTCAAGCTAACATTCTGTCACCATCTGCAACAATAGTGATTTTCATTTGATTAGGCTGCTAGCCAGCCTGTAAATCAAGCCCAACAGCTGACAAACATGTCAGTCATTAAGCCATTTGTTTAAAATCAGGAGGTTGGAGGCATGATTTAACACAGTTAGACCTGGATTGCTTATTAAGAGTCAGTGATCAAAATCTGGGCCAGTGCTAATTTCATTACAGGTCATTTCTTTCAACTTTCAAGGCTACTTTCCTCAATGGCCAGAAGGCACACCACTTTTTTTTTAAAAGGAGAGTTGTGTAAACATGTGTGTGTGTGTGCACACGTGTGCAATCTACACATTAGGGTTTCTGAGACTGAGTGATATCTTGGGTCTCACTATTCCTTTTTGAGGGCATCTTGGTTAGCTCTGAATATCAACTCGATACAGCCTACAGGCTTCTGAGAGGAGAAGCCTCAGTTGAGGAACTGCCTAGACCAGTTGGCCTGTGGACATGTGTGTGGGGAGTTATCCTTTGTTATCAGAGGCCCAGACCACTGTGGGCAGACTGTTCTCCTGGGTATGTGATGCCAAAATGGATGAAAAGATAGCTAAGCCAGCAACATTCACCATGGTGCCTGCCCGACTTCTCTGGCTGTGACGTAGATTCTCTGGTTGGCGTAATGCTGTGTGGAGCAGCAATCAGGCCTGCCTTCAAGTTCCTACCTGGCCCTTTCTCAAGGATAAACTGGAACCTGAAGCTGTGAGCAAGAAAATAAACCTTCCCCCACTAATTTACTTTTGGTCAGAGCACTTTATCTCAACAATGGAAGGGATAGCAGGAGCTGTCCTTCATAGTGATTCAGCAGACTCCCTCACCTCCATCCACTAAATTCCATCAGAACCCTGTATCATCAGTTGCAATATTCAAAAATATGCCCAGGTATTGACAAATAACTCTGGAGGAGCAAAAACTATCTTAATTTAAAGTTCACTTATGCCATATTTAAGGAATTTTTATTTCCTACTGCACTACAAAGAGTAATTGCCAGAAATCAAAAGTAATTAATAAGTTAATGAAATAATTGGCAGACTTCGCCAGTGTGGGTTTGAGCACTTCTTTACCATGTGATCTCAGGCAAGTTATTTAGTCTCCCTGTGCCTCAATTTCCTCATTTATTAAGTGGGGGATGATTAAAAACAATTACATTAGTGAATTAAAGACCAAGAGTCAATAATAAAATGTTTAGAAATCTGCTTGTCTGGTATATATAGCAGACACCACACAGACAGGTACGCATTAATAATTTAGCTTTTGTTCATTTAAAATACTACGCCTTTTATTTCTTTAGTAGAAAAATACTGAAAATGGAACTGTTGAGTCTTTTCACATATAAATTAAAGCAAAGAGATTACACCCCAGAACATTTATTGGTAGAAACCTATAATTTCAACACATATCCACATGAAAAGTGAGCTAAGAATCTTGGTATTAGAAGGAACTTTAGCAGCTATGGATATGGATTTTACAAACTTTGGCTAGGTAACAGGTAATTATGCGAGCAGGGCTCTGGAAAGGCTGAAGGCCTGGGGAGGAACAAAGAGACTCTATCTGGAAGTCAGAAAACCACGGAGCCAACTTCATACCTTGTGACTGGAGCCACATAGTTGCCAGGGAAAACACCTATCTTGCTGGTGTGCATCGATGTCCCTTTGAACCAGCCATCCTGGCAACGCTCAAATACCAGAAACATCTCCCCTTTTCTCAATTCAAGCTCGTCTTCTTTCCGGGGAGTGTATGGGTATATAGCAACATACCTAGAACGGGGGTTAAAAGAAAAAAAGATCTCAGGCTGACAGACAAACCCTAAGATCTCCAAACCCTTGCTTGGTAAAAGTTTCGAGTGTCTTATACAGAAATAGACAGGAAGTAAAATCTTGACCTGCAAGCGGCGCTGGCAAGTCTCTATGGAAAGAGGTTTGCTGTCTCCAGGTTAACCGCAGGCAGAGGCCTTCCTGATTGAGAACGCTCCTCCTGGCGCGGCAATGATTAGCTCACCAAATGGTGCACATGTGCTCTGACAGAATCAGTGCGCTTTCCAAGAGTCCTACCTTAGTGCTGTGGATTAGGGGCCCGGTGGGGAAACAGAGCTCTTTAAATGGCACTTGTTAGACTTGGGAACGAGCTCCAGACGAGGACACACGGCAGAAAATCCCTCTGGGAAACACAGTATGTGCCTTCTCCGCGCGCTGAACCCAGAGGCTTAGGCGCACCTGTGTTTCTGAGCTCAGCCATGAAGCTGATTGTATTAGACAAAGCCAAAGGAACAGAAAGTCTAGGTCGTAGAGAGCGCACAACAGCTGCCCAGAGCAAGGTGCCTGTCCACACAGAGAAGCCAAGCAGGCGAGTGACAGAGTTGCCAGAGTTCTCTGAATTCTCCAGGTGCAGATTCACAGAAAGCAGAAGCCTTCCGTCCGCAGCAAGTCACACAGGGCAATTGGACCTTTCTGGACGCTCATTGCTGGGGATTTACAGCCTTCTAAATGCTCTCTGCAAGGAGACCTGATGTGTGTGCAATGCCTTCCTGCTCCTTAAGATCCTACTGCAAGGAATGAAAATGAAGACTAAAAGGTCACCCAGAAGCTGCACAGAAAAAGAGCTGTTCTCTATGCAGACAACCTATAAAGAAGGAAAACAGAAATCTCCCTAAACCATGAAAGGTCTTTTCTCAGCAGGACAGCCATCTACCACGCTCATGTGAGGCTCATTTTATCTAAGTGTCTTCCTAATTATATGCATGACCAGGTAGAAGTTTCCAGAATACAAATCACTTGGTGAGCTCTAAGCCCACCACCAGCTCATATCAGACATGTGTTTCTTGGTCTGTGTTGTTTGGACTCAGTTTGACACGAATGCTTACACAGTAATAAAAGACAACCTCACTTACACACTGGGGCGAGTCTGAGGCCGTAAATGTGCAATCTGGTCAGTGGATCCCGCCACAGGCCTGGCTCCCATTCCAGCAGCAGCAGCAGCAGCAGCAGCAGCAGCAGCAGCAACGGCGGCAGCAGAGGCGCCTGATGGTGTGGATGGGAGGACCGTGGCAGCCAGAAGAGGGGGTGGGGGAAGAGGAGGATTCATAGTCTAAGACAGAAAAAAAAAGATGGGGAGGAGGGCACAAATCATATTTATGTATCTCTTCCGTGGAAGGTGTAAGGGAAAAAGTCAAAACCCCACAGAACGAAATCCACATAAAACAGCACCTATACACTAATGACTGGGTCAAAGTTTAAGATTCCTAACAAACTGAAAGAACAGAACTGGGGCTGGAGAGACTGCTCAGTGTATGAGAGCACAGGCTGCTCTTCTAGAGGACCCAGGTCTGATTCCCAGCACCCACAAGGCAGCTCATAACCAGCTGTAACTCAAGAGCCAAGCGAACCAACACCTTTTTCTGGCTCCCGCTGGCCCCAGGCACACATGCTATGCACAGACATATATGCAGGCAAAACATTCATATACATCAAATAAATAAGAATTAAAAATTAAAAAAAGGTTAAGTGCAGATTTGGACAAGAATTGAGATACCTTTCAAGGGAGCTTCTATAATGTCATGCTGTTGGCCAAAATTAATTTTATGATGGGTTTTGTAACCTGAAACTTAAATATAGCACACAATTTGGCTGCACTGTATTAAGCCATTGCTCCGGCAGTCGGTTCTTTTGAAGCCTAATCTCCCCAGAGTGCAAACAATGGCCAGCCACAGTCACAAGGCTATTGTTGCTACCTTTGCTTTTCCTTTGCTTCACTTTTTCAGTTGTTGAAATTTAGGACTATCATGGCTGGTAATCGTTAACACAGACACCAGTGAAAAGCTGCTGGGCCCTTTATGGGCACAGTCTAATAGGGTTCTGCCCACAGGAATCCTTGTCTTTGAAAATCAATGGAGCAATTGTTACCTTCTGATCTATAAACCCCAGCTAACTCTTCAGGGGCTGTACACTGAAACTCCTGGGAAAACAGGCATACAATGCCTGCCTGAACCCCTACCTTACCCTCCCTGAATCTTAGAACACTAGAGGTAGAGACTGAACCAAGGGAGAAGCCGAGAGACAAAAGGAAACACCTAGAAAGCGTAAACAGCTTCTGCACATCAGCGCGCCACTGAGAAAAATCCAGTGCTTTCAAAGCAGATTTCCAGTCGTGGCATTTCAAATCTTTGAAATGAAAATCGATCCCATTAACACTTATCTATCTATTAAAGTACACAATTCCAGACATTCACACATGACTAGACCTGTAACTGTGTTATATTTAAGTTTTTGCTAACGTGGCTTTCGGGGAGGACTTTCCCACACTGCAGCAGACCGTTGAGCGCAGCAGCAAATGAGGCGTGGAACTGCTTACAGAGAGACAGCTTGGACAGGACAGGGTGTTCACAAAGTCATGGAGAAGTCACTTGGTGCTCGCCCCACAAATGGGGCAGCATTGGGCAGCATTAGGTCCACTATGCTGCCAGCACTGCATGTTCTAAGGTTCAGAGCCTTGACCCTTTAAGTGGAGAATCAAGTATACTTGCTGTCTGGCCTACTTGTGGTGAGAAAGCAGGGAAAATTAAAGATAATACAGGCAAAATCATGAGAAAATGTGATCTGTGCTATTCAAAGACAGATCCACGTCAGAGGCTTGATGGGTGAGAGAGGTTGGGTCTAACTGCACACAGAGGAAAACATGGAGAAACCAGGGAATCCTCATTGGCCTGATGGTCACTCCAATCTTTCTAAACCCATTCTCAAGAAAGTGTGGTTATGGAAAGTCAGAAGGCAAGGTGACATGTGTTCAACAAGGAAAATTAATTTAAAAAAATTTAAAAATGGGGCTGGAGAGATGGCTCAGTGGTTAAGAGCACTGACTGCTCTTCCAGAGGACCCAGGTTCAATTCCCAGCACCCACATGGCAGCTCATAGCTGTCTGAAGATCCACTTGCAAGGGATCTGACACCTTCACACCAATGCACATAAAATAAAAGTTAAATAAACCATAAAAAAAGAAAGAAACATGGTCTCAAAAAATTTTTTTAAAGAGCAACTGGGCTAAATTATGTCTTAGAGGCAAAAATTAAAAAAAATTCACATGGACCTGATTTAAAAAAGACTTCACATTTTAATAAAACATAATGAGGGTCACAGCTTTTTATAAAACAGTAAGCAAATGTAGCAGCTTATGAAAGAAGAGTTATGCATTGAGAGCCGGCAGAAAAGGGGATATTCACACGGGCAGACCTGAAGCTGGTGTCTCAGAAAATACAGTCATCGCTCTTTGTTTTTGAAAGAGAAGAGTTGGTCTTTTCATAACACTGGGCAGATACTCCCCCCCTCAACACTGAGTGAGTATGTGTTAGACTGAGAATGCCTGATTAAAATCAAGAGTCCTAGACGCTGCTTGGTCCTGTGGACTGGGAAAATGATAGGACTCTCTGAATGCAGAGCCGTGATACACCAGTCTGAGGGCTGCTTTATAAACAATCTCAACTGCAATAACGGTACACTGGAAGTTCAAAAGGTGATCCACCCTGCAATGGGCTGTGGGCAGTTGGCTATCTTGCAAGACCTGACATCTCTATAGAAAAGAACCATGGCCTTTCGTTCACCCGGCCTTGACCTAGAGACCTACCTTTTATCCCAGAGTCTGGGTCAGCCACCAGAGATGCACTCCCCCTACCACCAGCAAAAATCTCCTACAGGTCTTTGGGTCCCATACTGCTCATCAAACACGGGACTCAGGCATGGCCTGCCCACGTGACACAGCCATCATTCGCCATGCTAAGGTTCTGTCCCCCTAGTGAACTGACAAGTCTTGCAGAAGCAAGGGAGACAGATATCCACCCTGGCCAGCTTGTTGGGGCAGACCCAGTTTCCCAGGGAGGCAGCATCTTGTAGCTCAGTAGGAGCTGCTGCAGGACACTGTCAGGACACTAGACATAGAAGTATGCAGGCACAAGCTGCTCCTTCCTAGATGATTTCCTCTTCTTGCCCTTTCATGAAACAAGCAGAATGTAGCCAGACCTGGATTTGGCTAAGGCTGGGAGAAACATGTAGGAGGTCTCAAGCCTGAGGCCAAGGGTTGAAGACCAGCTTACCGCTAAAGGGTGTCACTTTGGAATTTTAGGCACAAGCTCAGGTGACATCAAAGGCTCCTTTCCTTTTTCATGTCTCTTCCATGAGTCTCTTCCACACATACCTCACAGGACACCATCTACCATCCCTTAGCCCATCACTGTTGCTAATTCTCAACCCCACACTTCAGCATCACTAAATGGCCTTTCTGGGTGGGATGTAGGGACTCAGACTGGGTAAAGAAAGAATAATGCTGCTGATTTTCGCTGTACTGCGATATGTATATGACTTGCTATTTGACAATTGATCTCTAAGAAAAAGGAGAGAATTCCATCGCAGTTAATTGCAGAAAATATGCGTTGTTTCTATCCTTACAATAACTCAGGATGGTGTGCGTGTTGCCTTCCCCAGTGCACAGAGCACAGTCAAAGGCCAGTGGATGGAAGGCAGGGTCATGATTTAAGGAGCTCTGGAGGCAAAGACTGACTTCCTCTTACACTCCTGGCTCTGGGCTTTACAGTCAGAAGGCAGGAGACCCTCAGTAAATGCTTGTAATTGTGAAACCTTCTGTGCTTCTCATTGCCTCTTAGGACGATACCATTTGGATCTAGAAGTTTCAAGACCTAAGATGCTAGGGTGATTTTCTATGGTTGCTATAGAGGTTCTGAGCTGGACAAGATAGTTCCTGCCTGTATTCTCAGCATTTGGGAGGCTGAGGAAGAAGAGGCATCATGAATTCAAGGCCAGCCTGAGCTACACAGAGATTGAGGTCAACCTAGGCTACACAGCTAGACCCTATCTTGAAAACCAAAAGAGAATATGTGCATGTGTGCTTGTGTGTGTACATACACGTGTATATACATATATTCTGATCAAAGAAAGAAACTTTTGATCATACCCTACCCCGTAGCCTGATTTTCAGTTCTCCTGCCAAAGACTGTCCTTCTTTCTCCCCAAGCAACAAGGTTTGTGATCTCCAGCTGTGCCCTACTTCTGATATAGTTCTTTCATACTGATGCAGTGCACCAACTGAGTGATATCCACGACCCTAATGTTTCTATACACACAAAAAAACCCCAAACAAAACAAAACAAAAACAGAATGTGAGTACTTGGGAGATAAAGGCAGGAAGATCAGAAGTTCAAGGTTATCCTCAGTTACATGGTGAGTTTAAGGCCAGCCTGGGGTACATGAGATACTGTTTCAAAAAGGAGGAAGAAGAGAAGGAAAAAAGCTTGAACAGGGTTTCTAACCTTGAGAGTTAAACCTAGCTGTAAGCTGCTGCAGGCAGTATTTTGCCTTCAGTGATCTGGCTGCCTTGTGGTTCTTTGCAGCTAAGCACATCACACAGTCTTGGCAATTACTCCTTTTGGACATTCTTCTGCTCCTGTTCCAGGGATACAGGACTAAGATCTTCATCCTCCTCATCCCACAAAACAAGTCAGCAACAATAACAGCCAACTACTATTAATAGGCTCATGCCTGAATCAGATAGCTGCAACACTTCTGCTCACGACGGAGAAGACTTAACACTCTCACTGCTGCATGGGACATATTGGAGACATATGCTCATAAATAACTTCATTCTGCATAAAAGATTTAAAAATCTCAATTTATGAAAAAAGCACTGGAATTAATTTTCATTTCCTATCCCAGGGGTGACATTTACTTCCTATCAATCCACACCATGAAAAGCCTGTTTGATTTTTTTTCCCCTACCAAGCTACCTGCTATTGTTATGATAGCAAAGTCTCCTGAAATGCTGCAGGTT
Source organism: Ellobius talpinus (assembly GCA_001685095.1). Lineage (NCBI taxonomy): Eukaryota > Metazoa > Chordata > Mammalia > Rodentia > Cricetidae > Ellobius > Ellobius talpinus. Next base: position 20,116 of record LOJH01003714.1, read on the forward strand.
TTAACCAGAATCCTTGCCACAATTAACTGGAGCTACCAAGGGCACGAGGGCAGGTGCTATCGAGTTTCCCATCCAAACCCAACATTACGTCCACAGCATCCACCAACCTACCAGAGACACTGAGATCTACCCATCTCTGGGGATGACAGGCAAGCCTGTTTATAATTAGTTTTTCATTAAATGGAGCTGGCACAGTAGACAGTGTTTAATAAATCTCTCTCTTGCTTAATATGCAGTCTTTCTTATAAAAGTCCTAGGATAAAAATGACTGAACATGAATTAATTTTTATATGCTCTCCTGTGGCCTGTTCCATTGATTTGCCCTAGAGTCAACCCCCAGCAAAGAACTGGCCATTTATTATATTATAAAATTTTCAGTTCACAAGAGCTAAAACTTGGCCAGCCTTGTATCTTTTACACTAATTAATTTTTTCTAAGATCAGTCAGGAAAGTCAGTCACCCCTTTTCCCCTCAAGACATGGAGTTGGACCTCTTCCTCGCTCAGAGTCCTCTAGAGTGGAACTACGCTGTGCTGGATGGGTTTTGTTGGTGGGAAAAAAAAGTGACTCCCCTGGACATTGGAGGGCAGGATGGTTATGAAATCTGGCTTCAGTGAAACATCCATGGTTAACGGAATCTTATGGAAACCACATTTAATGAACGCTCACTGAAATTCATCTTCTCCCCAGATGAATCGAGGCCATGTCTCCTTCACTAAGCTGCTATCTTAGCAAGGAAGCTGTAATTGCTCAGGGAGCATTTTAAAAAAGAAGAAAAAAAATCCAGCAGCTTTAACCTGTGAGTAGAACCTGCCAGTGTCCACTTAAACTGAAGAACATGGTTTACTCTGTGAGCATCTTTAAGAGTCTGAGAGAAGTCAGGTAAAAGCTACAGTTATTTAGAAACTTGTTCTAAAACTCGGCTTTTCATCAGCTATGAAATTTATCTAGCCAATATCAATATTAAGGAGAATGACGCAGGTGGAAAAGGAAGGCAGTGAAAGCCTGGCGGAGTCACTACAGTGACCAGGATGTTGTGAGGTCCTGGCTACAAAGCAAGCTTTTACGGAAACTAGCGGAGGAAACCATGTTTGCAACACACACAAAATCCACAACCTAAAAACAGACCAGCTTCTTGGAAGCCTCACTGTGGCCGGTACCGAGAGCAGGGAAAACCGCACCCAAGTGCACCTGGCTCTCCATGGCATCCTTAGGGCAGCAACGTCACAGTCCCAGCCCCACTTTGTCAGTAGAGAGCACTGAGAAGAGCAGCACTGGCCACCCTCCCTCCATTCTCCCCTTCCACCTCTGAGGAAGGCAGGGCTCTGATAGGAGCTCTGAGTAGGAACCTGGAGGCAGGAATGAAAGCAGAGACCGTGGGCGGAGACTGCTGACTGGCTGGCTTCTGCGGCTTGCTCAGGTACCTTCTACAGGCCAGACCCACTGCCTGGGGTTGGTATGTCCCACAGTAGGCTGGGCCCTTCTGCATCTATCAGCGATCAAGAAGACGCCCCACAGACACGCCCCTAGCCAATTTTGTGGGTGCAGTCCCTTAATTGAAGCTCCCTCTTCCTATGTGTGTCTAGGTTTGTGCCAAGTTGACAGAAACTAACACGCACAGACGCCAAGGCTGGAAGACGCTGAATAACTTTTCCAGGGTTACGTGATAAATAAAAGGCTGAGCTGAACTTGAAGCCAAGCCTGTCCCATTCCAAGCCTAAAACCCTTCAACGGGCTACACAGTTTCTTGGGGAGGCTCAGCAGATACTGCAGGTGTGGGACCAGGGAGGGTGATGCTGGGATCCAGGCACCAGGCCGGCTGATGGAGTGATGGTGTCTATCCTCATTCTACTTGGTGCTGGAACCAGTGTTCTGAACGCATAACCAGGATAGTAGCCCGAGTGAGAGATGTCTTGTGTTCTCCAGTTCCTTGCTGCTCATTGAACTGTGCTTTTTATACCCAATGGGGCTGTTCTTCTCTACTCCCCAAGGGTGTATTTGCTTGTTTTCCTCCAATGCGTTCTTCTTTATACCCATCGCCCTTTCCTATTAGGATTCTCTGGGACAACACACCCCATTCCCACTCTAAATTGATGACTAGAGTCTATCTGTGGGAGAGTTTTTAGAAGAAACATCAACATACTCCATAGGACCCTTCCAGGGCAGCAGGGATCTTGAAAGAATCTCTATGAGCTACAGAGGAGAAGAAACTAGAGATGACCCCTAAAAGCTGACATTTGGCATCATTTTAGTGTGTGAATGAAACCAAGCCACTTAGGCTGGGAAGATCCATGTCTTCAGCATTTCTATAAAATGTATCTTCAAAAAGAATAAGCAGAAGCTAGAAACCCCACAGAAATAAAAGTTAAGCCTTTGGGAAATCAAACTGAACTTCAACAAAATTAAATGTATTTTTCAGAGTTCTCATAACTCCAGGCCAGCGACTGCCACTGTTAGAAACTTTGCAGGTGACTGGCAAGAAATCGTCTAGCTTTTTTTGTGCGATCTGCAGAGACAACAGGAGAAGGGCAGATGCGATCCCACCTGGCAAGCATCCGTGTGCACTGCGGGAGTTGGTCGGAATGTGCCAGATCGTCAAGACTTAAACACCTCAAAGAGAAATAAAGACACAGAAATGGTACTTACTCCAAGGGCAGCTTGGTAGGAGACATCTGACGGGAACGTGAACGAAGGGCCAGTTGTCACAGGGCTGCTTGGGGGTGGGGTCACAATTAACCCAGTGGTGCTAATATGAACCTGACAAGGAAAACAACTTATTAAAAAGACAGCATTTTTTTAACAAAATCTGTCTCTGTTTCTGTCTCTCCCTGCCTCTGCCCCCCTCGTCCCCCCTCCCGTATGTGTGTGTGGACATGTACCATGTGGAGGTCAGAGGACAATCTCTGATGCTGACCTCACCGTCTGCTATATTTGAGATACGGTTCATTCAGTTACCTATGCCAAACAAGTTGGCTTGAATGGCAAGCGCTTTACCGAGCCCATCTCCCCAACCCAAGTTCGCCATATTTAATAAAACAGATTCTACAAGTAGAAGTCACATAAAAAAGAAATCTGTATAAAATGTTATTTGTGGAAGGCAGAATCCTTTTCCTTGTATTCAATCCCAAAATGTTTAATGATCTACACATGTATCTGATATGCTGGTGACTGCAATGTGCTATTTCACACAACATGCTACCTCATTTTATATGCTACCACGAATCCAACTGTTCGGACGGTCAGCCTGGGGCTAACTAGCTTCACATTCCCATGAAGGCCCTGCTAAGGTAAGCTGTAGTTCAACACTCATCCCTCTATTGATCTGCCAAATCTAAGGAAAATTCTGAGGTATTTTTCTATTTTCAAGATCATGCTTTCAGACCGCTATCCTTCAGTGCGGACTGGAAATCAAGACACAGCTGCCGAGACATGCCTACAGCCGAGAATTCACTATAGAACCTTAAAGGAATAACGCCAAGGCAAACTGTTTTCAAAGGTGTCATCCATGACACGACCTGAGATTAATCTACTAGAAAGAAACTGAGTTATTTTGCTCATTTCACTGCTTCCCATTACTTGATCAGTCTCACTCAGGTTGCAGGGCAGATACAACTGCAGGATATCGGGGGTACTACTTGATGCTGCAGACGCGAGGAGAGTAGCTGTGCCAATGGATGGGATGTCTTGTCCTCCAGCATGTACAGCAATGCAGCTACCCAGCACCTATTTCCCCATGGAACCATAACCATCAGTTGGTCCCTTGTACAAGAAAGGGCTAGGGAAACGAGAAGAGTTGGGGAGAGAAATCGGAGCAATCGGATGGGCCTTCTTGCTTTTCACGGGGACCAGGGCAATATAAAAATGCCTCAGAAACACTTGATATCGTGAATCCTGCCTCCGGGTGACACATGCAGAAGTCATCATGGGTATGGTCAGGGGCAAACCAAATGTCTTCACGTGCTTCATGGATGTCAGTCACAAATAGCCGCGAACACGTGTGTCAGGGGTCCACCTGCACGGCACAGCTTGGAGGTCGGTTTCTAGTTTATACATTTTCAAGTTCAGTCCTCACTCAACAGACACTAAATACAATGGCAAGCAAGCCCTTTGCCCCTCTGCTGCTTGGCCATCCTGCTGACGGAGACTCTGGATATGACAGTGGAATCTTTATCACATATAGCATGAAGACATGGACTTTTCATATGATGGAGAAGTGAGGTCCAAGTCAGCCCATTTTCTAAGTACCATTATACCAGTACTCAACTGCCTACGTCTCTGTATCATTGAGCTCTCATTCAGATGTGAGAAACAAATACAGACTTGGTTAGGACCGTTTCTTCTTATTTTCTAATAACTGTAACAAAATCAAACCCTAACTAATCCACTAAGAAGAAAAAAATAGAATGAAAGAAAATTGAAGCTAAAGGTGAGTGTCAGGAAGGAAAATGAAATTGTGCTCATGGCAAAGACAGATTCCGGGACAGCATCTCTTGGGACATGCTGGTTTGAACAGCCTCCCATGGCCATTTTCCTGCATGTACTCCTCTCCATGCTGATGAGGACAGTGTATGTGGCTGCGGTGCAGGCAGCACACACACACACAGACACACACTCATACACAAACAGACACACACTCTCACACACATACTCACACACACAGACACACACTCACCTACACACACTCACACACAGACACACACTCACACACACAGACACACACTCACAGACACACACTCACAGACACACTCACTCTCACACACACACACACTCACACAGTCACACACAGACACACTCTCACACACACATACACAGACATACACTCACACACACACACTCACACACACACACACTCTCTCTCTCACACACACACATTCACACACACAAACACCTAAACACACTCTCACAGTTCCTTGTGGACTGGTGCCCTAGATAAGTGGTGTTTTCTGTAAACCTCAGCGGGAGAGCCAGGCAGCTCTTCACACACCTCCTGTCTTCTGCCTGAAATAACTTCTCCCCGAGGCAACACTCACCACTGAAAACAACCAACTGGTTCCAGAAAGGGGGGGAGATTGGTTGAAGGGGGAACTGTTTCAAGAAAACAGAAAGAGCCCTGTTCCCTAAACTACTCAAATTCAAGCAAAAATAGCCCCACTTTTGCAGGCTTTATCCCCAGCGTGTGGTGTGGCAGTGTCAGACGTGCCAACACCTGACTGCTGAGTTCTCTACAGGACACAATGCTGTGCTTACCATCCTTTCCCTTTCAACCTTCTCCACTACAAAAGCATCCCAGGCCACTCTCTTAAAGCTCTTCCTTCTCATTCAGGGCTGTCAGCGTGCCCACAACAGTGTGACTCTACATCAAGAAAATCTCCTTGTGTAAATGGCGTTGGTGCCACACACACAAAGCAAGCTCACTCAAAAACGGTTTATTTTCTGGTAGTGGATCTTTACCAATCTTCTTCTTCAGACCCTTACTCAAAAATCTGTTCCGAGTCTCCGCAGTTCACTTGGCGCTGGTCCTCTGCTCTACAAGCCAAGCTCAGCCTCTGCTCTAAACCCTGTCTTTTCTTTTCTTTCATTCTTATGGGGTTTTTACATTTATTTTATTCATATGAGTGTTCTGTATTCATGTATGTCTGTGCACCACATGCATGCCTGGTACCTGAGCAAGTGAGGAACCTCATGTGGCCATTGGGAATCAAACCTGTGTCCTTCACAAGAATAACAAGCGCTCTTAACTACTGAGCCAACTCTCCAGCCCCCCTCTAATTTCATGTGACCATTGGTTATGTGAACGGTAAAGCGCTTCTCTCTCCATCTAGTTTCCAAGCAACTCATCCATTGGACAAGCATTTGAGTGCTTGCTGATGTAAGCCATGCACAGTGAGTGACCAAAATGAAGGCCCTCCCCCTCCTTGCACTCACGCTGATGTATCTGTGTATGTTCTGTTTTTCTTCACTAAAATCAAAAGCTCTGTAACCTTGGAGTAATACGTTTAATTCCTGACATGATGTGTCAATCCAGAGATGTCAAATCAAATAGATAAGAAAAACCAACTTTTAATAAAATTAGCCAGGAATGCCCAATTTTTAGTCTGCAATGCCATATAGAGAGTTATTAAACTATATAAACTTCTTTAGGGTCGGGATTAAATATATTTTTACTTTGTTTTTTTCTTTAATGGGAATTTCATTTTTTATATTTTAAGGAAAAACAACCTAAAGTTACACTGTGGAATAAAATCTACATGAAATTAAATGATTAGTAAGCTCATTCTCCCTGCTGTGTCAGGCTACTTTGGACAGCGCTCTCTGACCTCCAGTTTGGGAGGAACGTGACAATGACATAGAGTCACACTAGACCAGAGTAAGCCCTCCATAAGGAACCCTAACTATCCCATTACACACTGTGCCCAGGAGTCTGATAATAAAACATTCAACAATCAATTGCCAAACGCACGAGTGAATGTTTGCAATCGACACCTACATTTTTAACACACAAATAGCATGTGGCCCGTGTTATTTAGTACAGTCCCGAGCCGCGATGGAGTAAGGAGACTTTCAAAAGGGCAAGGTCAATTTCTACGCTGACTGTTGATTTCTCTATTTCTCTTGTTGCTCTACTGTGTGGACGGGAACCAAGCAATGTGAGAAGGTGCAGATGGGAGCTCACTGTACTGAGAACTGTGAGCGTGGACAAAGATGAAGTTTTCAAGGACAAGACCTCCTGGAATAGCACTGACTGGGAAGTTTTGTAAAACCCAGTGAGTGCCTAAAATCGATAGCATTGTTTTACTCACTTTGTAGGTTCCAATATTGTCTCTGAGTCCTGATACACTCAAGCTATCTCTCCCTTCTCCATCTTTCTACTTAGAACACTGTTGTGCTTTGACCGTGAAATGTCACCCATAGGCTCCTGTGTTTGAACACTTGGTTGTCAGTTGAAGGTGCTGCTTGGGAAAGTCATTACATCTTTAGGAGACCTAATCTAGAGAGGATGAATCACTGGCCCTGGGTCTGGAGGCTTGGTAGCTGGACTACAACTCCTGTCTACGCTAAGCTTCTTAAGCACAGACACAATGTGAATAATCGGCTTCCTGCTCTGAGCACCACGCCTTCCCTGTCTGCTGTCATATCTCCCATCATAGCGGACTGCATCTCTCTGGAAGGGGAAGCCAAAATAACCCTTTTCTCCCTCAAGTTGCTTTATCACAGCAAGTAGCTAAGAAAAACGTGAAGAAGGCAGCCAGGAAAGCGACCCTCTTCTGAAGTTTTCCCCCTGGTGAGCCAGAGCTTCTGCTGAGGATCCTGCCTCTGTACCTGAGACGGGGCGCTGCAGGAGAGCCCAGACAGTTCGCTGATGCGAGCTGCGGCGGTGGGGTTGCTGGAACTGATGAGCACAGGAGGACTGATCTCCATGGAGTGTCGGTGCTGGGATGCCTGGGAAGACTTGTTGGCCATGGTGAGGGAGGTGAAGGAGTGACGCTTCCTGGTGTTCTTCTTGGTGTCAGCGTGTTTGGAGGCGGTGCCGCTCTGCGCTGTCGCTGACGGGCATTCTGCGGTGTCTACGCCTGGCGCTGGAGGCTTGTCCCACTCTATCAGCTGCTTGGCAGCCGAGTTAAACTGCAAAAGCAACCAGCAGAACAGCACAAGGTCAGACAGCTCTCGGGGGTTCAATGAGCATGCTTTTCTCTTAAGTGTTTTCGTCTATAACTCAAAGCCGCCATGTTAATACTTGCATATGCAAATTAGCGTCTCTCCCATAGGACGCGTCTTCATGATGGGACCTGGCTGGACCTATGCCACAGGTAGTTATTAACCTAAAAATAAGTAGTTCCAACGAAAGACCGAAAATATAAAGACACGTTCCTAAGAATTTGGGAGATGTTTAATTATGGCATTTGCCAGTAATACAAGAGTTCGGCTCATTGATGAAACGGAAAGAGGAGCAATGAAAAGGGTATTCAGGTATTCGTCTGACTGACCGCTGTCCCCAGTAACGGCTGCCTCAGGGCTGAACACAGGAAGAACAATGGATGGGTTTGGTACAAGCAAACAAGGAAATAAAGACTAAAACCATGCAATACTGAGGTGTGGACCTCCAAACAAGCTAACTCCCCTTGTTTCTCTCTATATATTTTGGGGGAAATCTCACAAAAGTTGGTTGAAATTCTTGCCAGTTTTTTGTTGCTGTTTTTTTTTCTCCCCAGACATTTTGTCAGTTATCACATGTACTCAAAATTCAGCAAGGTTAGAGCAGAAATTCCAGCCCAGCTGGCACCTTTGCTTGGTCTATCTGAAGTCCCAGGGTAAAGTGACCTACGAGGGGGCAAAGTAGGGTGAACTGGACTGATAACATCAGCAGGAAAGGAGAGAACATTAGGCTGTTTGTTTTCCCTGAGGTGAAACAAAACACTTCCGGAAAGGCCTTGATGATAAAAGGTTGCATATATTAGAGACTCCTGTGATAAGCAACTTAAAGAGAACAAAAATACTGAGATGAAATATAAGACATAATGAACCGCATATTTCTGAAAGGCACTGTGGGGCCAGAGGAGGTTCTCCCAACATGACTCTCAGCCCTGCGGGAACTGCTTTATACAAATTAACATCATCTAATATTTTGTTTTCTTTCTATCCATCTCAATTATTCAAAGCATGTCTTCTCACCCTATTGGTGAGACTCCCCTGCTAGGGAAGAGGAAAGCCTTTGGGTCGATATTTAAAGAGGAAATAGAGCCTGCTTCCCACAGCCACAAGGCAGGGTTAACTGCGGCTTGGTAGCCCAGAGCTTCTCCAGATGACTGGGGATCGACTGGCAATTTGTTCCTGTGGCTCCATGGGGATGTGCAGTCAGATGGCCTGTCTGACATAATTAGTAGGGCCAACCCTTTCCAAACACAGCATCTTCTTTACCCTTTGAAAAAGAGTGTGCACGGGAGAAAGTTTCCAGAACAGGCAGTCACACCTTACCAACAAGCAGATGAAAGTCAGGAAGAGGAGGATGATAGAGTTGCTACTAGCATGTGTTGAAGGGTAAAGGAACATGTTAAAGGGAGGCCCACTTGGAGCATTATTATGGCACTGGGTCAGGAGATCCACAATTTATAAACCCTGCTTTGATCTAGGTATCCCCCTCTTCAGGGTGGGGGCGCGAGAGAACCAAATGCCCCAGTGAAGCAATTGTGATGCTGGTTATTCTGACGGGGGGGCACAGCTCTGAGACCTTGGTGAACTGCAGTGAGCCCCGTGGGGCGGTCATCTTTCCTACACGGCCAAGCAGGCTAGAGTAACTGCTCTTCCCACTCCAGCTCAGGACTCACATGAAAGGCAAATGCCCCAACAAGGCAGGGGCAAAGGAGTAGAGGGTTCCTCTGTGCCCATTACCTCCATCCCTATACCACCAATCCTCCAAACAAGGTCCTAGTCAGCACGATAGAGTGTGGAAGATCAGCTCTGTGTGTGTGTTCTGTGGAGTGAGAAACAGGGGATAAACTAAAGATTTCTTTCTCACGGGAGCCAAAACCAGTTAATAAAGGAAACAGCTACATCTGTCCGATACCCCATTTAAATGAATTCTGGGCCCAAACCATTGGCTGCACCTGGTCTCCTAAAGACACTTATATATTTTGTCTGTATGTGTGGGTGGCTATATGTGTCCGAGTACATTTGTGGAGGTTTGAGAACAGCTTACAGGAGGTGGTTCTATCCTTCAACCCTGGGGGTCTTGTGACCAAACTGGGGCCATCAAGCTTGTGGCAAACACTTCTGCCTGTTGAGACAGCTCACCTGACCACCTGTTTTAAAATATTGTGAAATGTTATCAAAATACTTGTTGGGGTTTCGCCTAGCCATGTAGCAGTTATAACTAATATGTGTTAACACTGCTGACGTCCATTCACTGTACTCTGATATGACTACCTTGCTAGTTTGTTGTGAAAACAATACAGGGTCTCTCTTAGGTCTTTTCCCACATCTACCCCCCCATTAAGTATTAATCATGTTCAAGTTTCTACTAGTTGAAACTATTTCATGTTATTTGATTTGTATTTCTTTTAATGAAATTAAACAGATCTTTTTTGTAATGTTTTCTATTTACGTACTTTATCCATAGTTCTATTAGGTTTTTGGCTTTTTTTACAAATTTGTATTACAAATATTGTTTTTATATGAAGTACTCTTTATTTAATATATGTGAATTTTTATATGCATTTGTGTATATGTCTAAATTGAAATATTGGTTCATGTTACTAGTTTTTTTTATTTTATTCTCCAAATGCAGCAATATTTTCTATTATAGCAATTCAATTAAATACCATGTTCTCAAGCTCTTATTACGGCTAGGCGTGGTAATGCAGGCCTATAATCCCAGCGCCTGGAAACTGAAACAGGAGATTGAAAGTTCGAGGCTAGCTGGGTTATTCAGTGAGTTCTTGGCAAAACTATTCTACTGTTTACTATACATAATGAGACTGTCTCAAAAAAAATTTACCCCAAAGCTAATTTTTAAAAAACTCTACTTGTTTTTTTTTTGTTTTTTGTTTTGGTATTCTAATCCCATCCCTTCTTCCTCTCTGTGGCTGAGCAGCCAAGCAACATGGGCTCGTGTGGGGAATGTGGCAGGGACAGAACCAGGTTTATTTCATACAACTCAGCAGTTGTCCCACCACAGCTGAAATCACAGTCTGTAGTGGCATTTCAAATATATTTTAATAAATAAAGACTGCCTGAAGATCTGAGAGTAAAACAGTCCCACCGGTCAGCCTTACAGACCAGATTATGGTGACATACACCTTTAATCCCAGTAGTCAAGTAGCCAGGGAAATCAGGTGGTGCATGCCTTTAATCCCAGCCCTAGAGAGGAATATAAGATGGGGNACTGCCTGAAGATCTGAGAGTAAAACAGTCCCACCGGTCAGCCTTACAGACCAGATTATGGTGACATACACCTTTAATCCCAGTAGTCAAGTAGCCAGGGAAATCAGGTGGTGCATGCCTTTAATCCCAGCCCTAGAGAGGAATATAAGATGGGGCGAGACAGCTCTCACACAGAGTCTCCTTCTGAGATTCCAGGAGGCAGGATCACCATTTCAGACTGAGGTCGAGGTAAAAGCCAGTGGCTGGCTGTTTTGCTTTTCGTATCTTCAGGTTGAAGCCCAGTTTCTGACCCTGAGCTTTAATTAATCACATGCTTCAACAACCTACCCTTCCCTTTCCACTGTGAAACACAAGCTTCAGAAGCCAGTGTGTAAACCACTTCAACGTTACAGAATATTTTTCTACATTCACTGTTCCTTCTCTAGACAAGCCCAGCACTCTGGAGCAACCAAGAAAGAAGCTCAAGCCCACTTCCAACTTCTTAAAAGAAATGACAACATTTAGCCTCACATCAATGTCCTTTGCAGATGCTTCTCTTTTTTAAAAAATAAATATTTACTCATTTATTTTTTAAATTGTGCATTGGTGTTTTGCCTGTGTGTGTATGCCTGCGTAAGGGTGTCAGGAACTATAGTTACACACAGCTGTGAGCCATCATATGGGTGCTGGGAATTGAACCCAGGTCCTTTGGAAGAGCAATCTGTGATCTTAACCTCTGAGCCATCTCTCCAGCCCTGCAAATACTTCTTAAATAACTACACCAGGAGTTCAGATCCCCACTAGTCTTCTAGTTTACTCATCTCAATTTGGGCACCAAGTTTTCGTGTTTGTCCAGATAGAAAAAGCAAGCTCAACCTTCAGTTACAAAACCCCCATGTAGGAGAGGAATGACCAAGAGGACTGATTGTTTGTGAGGTTTATGAAAATTAGTAAGGGAGTGAGCGTCCCCTAGGCTAGGATGCCATTTAAGCCTTTACAAATGTTTGTGATGAATTAAAACATAGTGGGGGGGCTCTTAGAATTATCAAGGGAAGTGAGGTCTGCCTCTGGGCCAACACTAGGCAACTTAAGTCTAATAGAAATATCACAGACAATTTTCCAAATAGCTACATTTAGAAGAAAAGAAAAAGCTTTTGGATAGCTTTAAAAATATATTTTATCTAGCCCAGTATAAACAAAATATAATTTCAACCTAGAACTAATACCAATAGCACACCAAGGGACAACTGCAGGGTCCTGCCTTTAATCCTAACGTGGTAGCAGCTATCTCAAACAGCGGTCAACAAGGATTCGTATCCCATTTCTGTGTGGCCTGGTCACCTCTAGGCTCAGCTCCAGTCCCTTGAAAGCTCTTAAGGAGAAAGAGCCAAAGGGAGCTGTCCGCCAAAGGCTACCTCTGACCTCCTGAACTACCATGACCTCTCAAAGTCTACGTTCTGAAGCTCCCTGGGCTCTAAGAAATCCTAAGGACAAGGAACACTCACGTAAGCAGCAGGATGACAAGCAACAGTGACAACAAACCTCACTAGAACCTGCCACGGAAAGGGGGTTTGCAGAATACCTGGCGCCCCTCGAGCAGGAGGCCTGAAGGTCAGTGAGCAACTCCACGTTTGTCAAAATGGCCTTCACTTCTATTGGGCCAAGCTGTTAAAACATAAATAAAAAATCAGAACTTTCCTTTTCAACTTTCTGATTTTGAAGGGAAAGATACATGCCATTGAAAACCTCATGAAGGAGGTTCTCTTGGAGAAAAAAATCATCGGGAGAGCCTTGAATGTGGGTTAGCCTAGGCTGCGCTCTCTGTCCTCACTGCCTGAGCCATCCCGAGTCACTACTTACTGTCCCGACTTCAGTCTGCTTAGCTGTACTAAGGTAGTGTCACCCTGAGTCCCTCACACAAGAATGAGTATGGTCTAACATGTTTTGCAGCCTGTAAAATCCAGTCCAAATAAGTATTGTTCTAATGACTCAGAGCCAGTGTTTACAATTCACTTACCCTGGCCTCAGGCAAGTCACTTTCTCTGGATGTGCCTCCAATGTCTCTTACATAACACGAAGTCGGATTTAATGAACTGTAAAGTTCTATTTCTAAGTACACCTTCCCTCACCCCAAACGCAAATGTCCCCCCAGAATACTCAAGAGGCAGATCTCTGGGTCAGGTTGAGAGCCCTGGGCCATGAGTGACCAGACTCAGAGCAAATGGAGAGCTGAATTCCTTCTGTCAGTGTGGGCTATCTTGTTGCTGTTGAGTGACTGTATATGCCAAGCACAGTACTGGGTGGGACAGCTTACTGGGCAGGAGAGAACAACACACCTCTCTGACTCATGAGAACAGAAGACTTGGGAAATGGAACAGGTTCCTGACACTAGCGCTAGAAGATACCCGTTCACATGTCTACAGAGCACAGGCAGGTGAGTCAATGAAGGCCAGGCTGATGAATGCCGTGTGATGGACACCTCAGTGACCCAGGAGGCAGAATGAGCCTTTCAAGAGCAACCTTTGAGCATCGTTGGCTGACTTTCTGTTTAGAAAGCAAAAGCTAGAGAGTATGCTTTAAGAAAATCTCCTGAGTCTGGACCTGACCAAGCAATTATAACAAAACCATTTGCTGGTCAAGCAAGGAAGTCAGCTGGGGGTCACACTTGGGTGGTCTCTGCTTTATGGAGGGCGAAGAGGAAAACAACAGCTATAGGAAGAAAACTACAGGGCACTCAGGATTGCCTGCTAACCAAAAGACATTGCTGTGTGTTTCAAGACAGCCACCACACCAACGCCCCAGAAATGAAAAGGGCAATGATCCTAAAAGATTACGAATAGTGGTAGATGTTATTCAGGGAACAGAAAAAGGCTAAGGAGTTCATGACAGCCAAGATGGTGATATCAGGCCCAGAGAACTACGTACAGAGACAAAGACAGTAAGGTAAGTGGATCTTTCGAGCATTAGGGTGGTGGGGAAGGTTAGAGCTAGAAGCTGAAGTGAGTGTAACCGTGTAACACTCGGGAGAGCCAAAACAGATCATGTTCTCACACTAAGCGGGGAACCAAGAGAAAGAAAGTAAGCAGCACACACTGCAGAGAAGATAAATGAAGTGATCAGATTCCTCGAGGATGAAAAGCCTGGGGAAGACAGCAAATCCGCAGCAGGAGAAGCAGCTCACGGTCAAACCACAGAAGAGCTCACAGACAGATGCAAGCACCACCCCAAAGCCCAGTCAGGACTCAGGAGCTGCTGGTACCCACTAGACCTGAAGCAATGCATCCACAGCAAATCACCTTGCTGGGAAGTGAGACCAGCCCACAACTTGAAGACTGAGATCAGTTGATGTCTGTGTCCTATAGGAACTGGCAAGACATACGGTCTATATGTGTTTCTATTTTATATACACATCATAAATCAGAAATACCTATTAACCAGAAGTATACATTCCAACAATACATTTTATTTTCCAGAACCTCATTACCAGACAAGGGAACACAACAGAGGAAACACATATCTCCCAAGAGGGAAAGAACATGGAATTGTCATTAAATTCTAAGTAAAATTTAGTCAATGAGAAATGACACGCAGACAAATTCCACAGCAACATGTACTCAGTTAATAAATCAGTGAGCAGGCCATTCTCCTACCCTAGGTTCCTACAGAGTGAGGATGAAGAGATGTACAGAGAACTGAGGGTGGTGAGCACCCAAACAGTACATTCTAGGGCTTCTCCACTCTGAGAGATGCTCTGCACAGCATGTGTGTACCCAGGAGTGCACTGACAGGGGGTTTATATTATAAAAAGTACCACTGTTTTACAACACCTAGGGAAAACCTTTTCTGGAACACTCTACTACTGTATTACAGAAGAGATTTTTCTCCCAATGACTGCACCATCAGAATGGTTCTGTTCAAGCCATCTGTACACAACACATCTATATACAAGGGTTCTGCTCAACCCATTTATACACAAGTGCCCAGAAGAACATAAAGAATCCACGTAGGCCTCCTCCATGAGATCAAACTGAACCTACCTTTGCTTAATAAACCCTTAATTACCAGCAACATTTAGGATGTATATGACATTATAACAAATCCATTTTAAAAATAAAGTTAACACATATCAAAATATTGTGGCTTTGACTGATTTGTAATTTCTCTCTAACAAAGGCAACCTCAGATTTTGAAATTGAGTAATTAATCATTCTGAAAAATGAACCTCTTACATGCTGGAACTTAGAATGGTTTCGTGTTTTTATGAAAAGCAAAAACCTCCATGCACGAAAGCAAAGCTGGACGGTGGTTTTGCGCACCATTAGGAAGGGTAGTTACCGCAGGTCCTCTGAAGCGAGGCAGGCAAGAGCCTAGGGCAGGTTAGGGAGCAGTCACTTGCGACTACTCAAAACAAGACACTTGTCTAAAAGTGGTAAAAATAAATAAGTTGTAGCCTACCTAGTATTTCTTATGTAGTTAAAAAACATTTGTTATCGGTACTACAATGACATATAGAGGGACAAGACAATCTAATATAAAAACATAATGAAGAAAAAAGGAGGGGTATTTATTTAGCTTTCTATGTGATGTACTTAGGCTTATTTCTTCTTCATGTTTTCTAGATTATAATCATATTATAGGAGTAAATTGTTCAGAATATTCTGCATGTGACTGCCCACACCAGGCCTGTAGGGATGGTGCAAAGTTGGCATTACGGAAGTCACACGAAGACAGGGATGTTTGGCTTGGGTTTCATAGAATGCATCTTGTTAAATTAGAAAGAAAGGCTTCCTAAGATCTGCCTCAATCTACTGGGATCTTGAAGAAAGGGTGGTTTTCTATAAGGACATGCAAAGAAACATTCCAGATGCACAAGCCAGCAGTTCCAAAGTGTGTTGCTTGGTTCGCGTCATTGTCCCTGCAGGGGAATGGCCAGGATAAAAAATCTGGGGATCCTTTGGGGAAACATGGTGGATATCAATAACATTAGATAATAACATTTGGTCATTATCTCAAGGCTCTGATTAAAGCTCGCCAGGAGATGTGCACTTGCATGTCCTATAAAACTGCCTGGGGTACTGCAAACTGTCCATCCATGCAGTCAGAACTCAAGTCACATTAACCGATCTCTGGACTCTCCACTCCCTGGACGCTCTCCTGACGGGAAACTCTTAAATTAGAGGACAGGCTGCTGAATAATGACAGATGGAGCATGAACCTCCCTGTACGGCCTCCTTACCAAACCTAAGCAAGTCCCTTGTTCACCACATTGACTAAAGAACTGTCCGTGGAGCTTACAGGACACTGCTCTTGACTGTGCTACAGGAATCAGTGCCCATTTTCCTTTCATCATTGTGGGAGAAATAAAAGCAGCACCTACCTGTGTGAGGCTGCCATCTTACCATGCCATGGGATGTGGCCACGATGCCCATGGGAAAACAAGCTCCCCAGAAGCACATCCAAGGTACCCAGTCAGTCAGAATTAAGAAGAAGGGGTGGTGCTAAGAACACAGTAATTCTCCCTGCCTGATTTCTCACGTGTATCCCTAAATTACACTTATTAAAAATAAACTGACTTCAAAATTGCAATAGAAACTTGGACGCTAATCAACACGGTAATTCTCCTCCCAACTTTCTAACAATTCCTCTAAACTTCTTTCATCAACATTGATTATGGTTTTTCATTTTAAAGGGAAAACATCAAAAATATACATGAGAGAAAATCTTTTCATATACTTCAATCAACTCTTTGATGATTAGATTAAAGAATATTACTGTGCCCTTCTGCTATTATTCTCTAGAGAGAGGTTTAACAACATAATTCATAATAAAGTCAACAATGCCATTCTTAGCTCTATGAGATCGCATTGACAGCTTCAAACTCTGCACTCAAGCTCCACTTTCTACCTTAGAAACAAGAGCAACACGGCAGACTGTACAGTACCAAGGGAGATGCTAGGAGTCCCACTCTGGAGCCATGTGTGCTGAAGCCTGCTTATTTGACTTCGCATTGATATGCCACAGCCTCAAGACTTATCCCTTTGAACTAAAGTTTCACAATCTTTGGCTAACATTTCCCCAACGCTACCCTCTACCAGCAACTTTTTCTCTATTACAATTAGGAGTTCCAGATTTAATCTAGCATATAATTATTACTATTTTAGCCTGGGAAAAATTCTAAAGGAGTTATTACTCAGCTTATATTTATTTTTTATTTTATTATTTTCAGGGTTTTGTTGCTGTTGTTCTAATTTTATTTATTTGAGACAAGGTCTTGCTAGGAAGCCAACCTGGCCTCAAACTCTTGACCCGCCTGTATAGACTAGAAGCATATGCCACCACACCTACCCAACTGCCACACCTATCCAACTACAGCCTAGTTACACAAAACAAAAACAAAAAGTTGGAAAATATCTCACCAAGGAGGGCTGTATATGGTGGCACATATCTGTGAAGCTAGGACTGAGGCAGGCAGGGGGAATCACTGTCAAGTCTGAGGCTAGCTGGGCTATAAAAACAAACAAATGACCTCAGCAGGGTCACACACCTACCCAATGGCTCCTAGGCATGTAACTTCCTAATGTAATGACAAGATAAACCAGTAACAAAATATATACCAGGTGGTGAAAATGAGAATATCAACTGAAAAAATTTCAAGCGCATAAAAATCTACAAACCACAAAACTCTACAAACCGGGCTTAGAAAGTTTTGTTCCACAATTTCTTAGATTGCCCATTAATTTATTCAAGCAGTTTTTACTGAGAGCCTGCCATGAGCAACACTCGAAGAGAACGCTGGGAAACCGCAATAAGCTATATAGTCCACGGGCCATCATGGAGGCTACCATTCTGATGGGGGCAGAGAGTCTGGGGAACAGCGGTTAGTCATCGTAACGAAACCTGAAAGATCGCAGGCAGAAGAGGTGCAGTGAGAGAGTGAGAGTGACGATGCGTTGTGGTCACGCACGGGTACCACAAGGGTGCCAGGCTCCGTTCCTAAGGAGCCATAGTAAGAGTGA
>LOJH01003715.1:14129-38180 GCA_001685095.1 Ellobius talpinus
GGGGGGGTGGCAAGGAAGGGGCAGCGGTGGAAATGACTCCTCCCTGACTCTGCCCCTTCTTGGCTGCCCCCAAGATGACATCAGGTCCATTGGGAAAAGAAATCAAGGCATCTGGCCTGAAGGACGCTGTGGAGAGCCTGGTGTCACGGGTCTGTTCGATCCTGGTTGAAGCAACTGAGAGCCAGCTGCCAAGACCATGGGCAGCCACCACCCCTGCTTAGCTGGATGGTTCCAGGGAGGCAGGGAAGAGAGGGTAAGGATGTGGGGAAAGGTGTTGGTTCATTGTCTCCGTCTCTGAGGCTGGATGGGGCAAAGACCCCGCCCTGGCAGTTCTGGTAAGTTCCTTTAGTCACATTCCATCTGCGTCTGTGAAGTGAAGCCACTGTGGTCATTTTATAGGTCAGGAAACTGAGGCTGAAGGAGCTCACGCTCACGCAGGGGGCGGACTTCCACAGCTAAGCCAAGTTCCTAGCAGATCTAGGTTACCGGCCTACTGAGAGCATGGCAAGGTGTCTCTGAGCCTGTCCCTCCAGCCAGCTGCCAGACAGGCACCACCTGCCAGGGCACCCAGTGAGAACGGGTTTGTTCAGGTAGGTGACAGTCACCACAGTGACACACCCACTAGATCAAGGCATCCATCCAGGTTGTCTCAAATCCTTGGCTGGTCACCCTGCTGCCACAAGCAGGCTGCGTGTGGTCTCTGAGCTCAGTTTCCAAATCTTCTAAGGGATTAGAGAAAGATGAAGATCCTGACTCCTTTGCAATTCTAAAAGACACTGGATCGCAGGACACCTAAAAGCCATCCGGTCTCCCTGGGCTGGCTGGGCAGGGGGAGAAAGTACCAAGAAAGAGTGGGGCAACCACTGGGGATGTTGGGGAACCCGCTCTGAGCTGGCTTCCTCTGATCGGAAAGCCCCATGCATCCTACACAGACTTCTAACTGATCTGCATATGGAGAGCCACAGTCGTCATCTCTGAGACACAGAGACGGTTCACAGCTTATCCAAAGAGCCAGATCTGGACTCTTCATAGACTCACTGCCCAGGGGAGGCACAGAGATGGCAAGTTCCAGGTGGAATACTGAGCATAAAAGCCAACCTAAAAGCCCCAAGGGGTTGCCTCCTCTGCTGTGATCCCATTCTGGGATCTGCCTTGACTAAGCAGAGGGGCTGTGACTGGGTCCATGGGACACCCGTGCTGTATCAAGAGCCTTCACAGATACTGGTCACGTGGGGCTCTTCCTACTCTGCCAGGAGAGCTGAGATGGTGGCCCAACCACTGCACAGTCTCAGGCTGATATGAGGTAAAATACACCAGAGCTGCCAGGCCTCAGCTGTTCAGTGTGAAAGCGCAACAGTTATGTGGCCGGGGGTGTGGGGGGGGGCACTGCAGAGCTGGAACCTTCTGTCCTTGTAGCCCTGGGTGGACAGAAAGTAAGTCATGGAGAAGAAAGACTGGTTCCTGTTTCATCCAGATGAATCTCCAGCACTTTCAAAAGCTTCGACACCACAGGAATACCCCCGTAACCCTGCCACTAGTACTCCAGGTCTGTGATCCCGAACTGAGTCTCTGCCCACACTAGGGACAACATGCCAGGAAAGCAGTACCCATGCTCGCATTGGCCTCCCTGGAGCAGGGGAGAAGACAGGTATCCTTTGGGACACAGGCTCCTTGGGGGACAGATTCTAGACACATCACATATGCACATGTGCGCGAATACACGTCACGTTCATAAATAGCATTCCCTTGGGAAACCAGTGGATGCCAAGAATCCTGCCCTGCCGGAAACAAAGCCCTGCCTACTCGGCATCCCAGCCCCAACAGGTTCCACTCATGCTAGTACCCAAAGGCCTTAGGCCCTCCACCCTCATCCTGTCTCCCTCAGATAAGCTGGTTTGCAGCTCAATAGCCCTGTTCCTCCTGAAGACCACTGAAACTGCCCTCTCAGGGACCTGGGTGGTGTTATGAATCTCCCAAGTGCACACTGGGACCTGAGAGAGAAGCTGGGAAGCATGCATGCTGCTGTCAACCACAGCCTGAACCATGGGGAAAGGCTGAGGTGATAGGAAGGAGCTACCTGGGCCCGCCCACCTGCACCCAGCCCTCTGCAAACTGGCTCCTTCCCCAGCTGTGGAACACTCACCCTATAGGGTATGAGGGGGTCCATGAGGTGAGGGGCCTCCTCCTTTTCCAGGAAGGCATGCCCTGCTCACAATGGAGGGCAGCTCTCATGCCGCTCCTGCCCATAAGGGATGTTTGCAGCTCAAAAAGTCCAGAAAGAGAATGTTCTCGGTGATCCTTCTCGATGCAGCAAAGGCCACAGATGGGGCCATCAATCCTAGGAAATAATGAAGGTCCTGGGTTCTGCTGGTTCATCCATGGTAAAGGACTGCCTTAATCGCCTCCCCCAGGGAGCTGGCCTGGTTGTCCAGGCTCAATTACTGATGCAGCAAACTGACCAGATGTGGGTCTCTGGCCGGTCATAAAGGTGTTCACACACTGACAATTAGCGGCCTCAAGGACCAGGAAGGGTTACCAGTTCTAAGGTACACAGTGGCAGGGGAGGTGGACAGCCATAGTGGGACATGTCTGGGGTTTCAGGTGGCTCTAAGGCCACCCTCCCAGCCTATAGCCTAGGGGGACACTGCTCCTAGAAGCCCAGCTCTGTCTCCGTGGGAACTGAGCTTCCAAATGCAAGGAGCCAGGTGGGGACTGTGCTTAGCCCTGGGACCCGACACTGCTGAGGAGTCTCCTGCCACCAAAGGACTCCCAGCAGCTTGTCACAGGCTGAAGCCAGCCAGGCTTGAGGTCCAGAGCAGGAAGGCCTAGGAGGAGCTGGAAAGACCTGGGAGGGAGCAACACTAGGTCACAAACACAGACTCCACACCCCAGTTCTCTGTACTGACCCCCAGTGGAACCACAAGCCAGGTTGTTGCTAGCAAGCCCTACTCAGGCCTCTGATCTGGAAGCCATGCCAGGAAGAGAAGCCATGCTTGTCCAGGCTGCATACATGGTTGAAGCAGACCTGAAGGTGGACACCACAAACCCATCCCAAGCCCCAGAAGGTGCACAATGCCCCCTCCCACAGCCCCTGCCCAAGGAGTCTGGGGCCCCATCAGTTCTGCTGTAATGTATTTTATGAACGTGCAGATGGTGCGGTGAGGGCCAGGGGAAGGCTTTACCTTGGGATAAGAAATTAACACTGGCAAATAGTGAATTTACAGCGTATATTTTCATTTCCCTTATATTAGCGCCATCTGCCAGCAATTGGGGCTCCACATCACCGCTTACCCCCTTATTTCTCCCACCCGCTTTTTAAATTTTTTATTCCTCTTTATTTTCATTTAGTGTAGCCTGGGACCTACAAACACTGCGCAAGGTGGGGAGTAGATCCACAGACCAGAACATCCCCGCTTTGACAAATCCTATGCATTGAACTCCCCGCCCCGAGCAGAGGGCTGTCCTGTTTGCCTTCTCCAGACTGCAGGACATAGGCACAGAGACACAGATATACACACACAGACACACACTCGGGTCATGCGAGTCAGCTGGAGGCCAGGTTTTAGCCAGCTCTGCCTCTGCACAGGGTAGGGCAATAGAGAAGCGCTCATCCAGCCTCTCGGCAGCTGGGGCCACTTATTCCACTCTTTCTGTTTTCTGGAATTATTTAAAATCAAAAGGAAGCTGCCGCAAGTTGAGCTGCCCGCCCGGGCACATGCTCAGTGGGGAGGGTCTGTGGGTGTGAAGCGGGGAAACAGACAAGAGGTGACAGGAGAAGGGAACCCTGGAGCCCAGGTGTGAGCCCAGGTCAAGCTTTCCGCAGGCAAAGCTCAGAGGGAGATGGTGGGAGGGGCGGGGGCCTGGGAGCCCACCAAGTCCAGCTGCACTTTTGGCCAGGAGGCTTGGCTGCCAGACAACTGGACTGGCCCTGCTCCCAGGAGAGCAGGAACTGATCCTAGATCCCCTGTAGGAGCCAATATCTAGGGGCTGTGGGAGGATAGACAACCCAGTAGGTTAAGTCCCCACCTCTGGGACCTGAGAACGTGGCCTTATGTGAAGCAGAATCATCAATACTGTGACTCGGGCATACTGGAGCCATCTGAGCAACTGGAAGAAAAGTGGTCATGTAGAATCAGGACCAGAGGCTTCCTTCCTTTGAAACACTCAGAGGAACCTGCCTGTGGGTGTCTGGCCTCCAGGAAGAGAGTTGAATGCCAAGCTTTTCATTCCAGACATCAGAACTGAATCCTTAAGTTCATTCCAGCAGGCCCAGGGGCCAGATCTATGAATGGAGACACCATTGAGGTTGCACGGGTGACTGATGGGAAATTGACTTAGAAAAAAAAAAAGCTGTGGGCTGGAGGCATCTCTCCATGTAGCCCAGGCTGGCCTGGCTCTCCTGACCCTCCAGCCTCCATCTCCCCAGTGCTGAGACTGCAGCCGCACCGCACCCAGATGGGAATTTACTATCAATAGCAACACCATCTGTGTTTAATCCCTGCCAACTCCCACCTCCCACTGGGGTGCAGTTTATCTTCTTGCCCCCATTTTACAAGTAGGTGACTGAGTCACAGAGAGGTTGAGTCCCTTGCCACACAGCTAATGAGCGGCAGGGGCAGGAAGTGAACCCAGGCAGGTTGGCACCCAGCCCACATTCCTCACCGCAGTCAGCGGGGCACCACTATGCAAACACAAGGGACACCTGTGTTGCAGCTGAAGCCTGTCTTGACAGCCCCCAGGATAGGAACCGACACTGACGTCAGCCTAAGAAAGGAGGCTCAGAAAGGACCAAGGCCATAGGTGGCAATGGCATGGAAGGGTTCTAGACCTGGAACAGAGCAGGAAGAGACCCCAGAACCAGCAACCGGATGCAAGGGAAGTCTGGAGGGGCTGTATGTGATGGTGGGAGCCACTGTGCCCTGTGGACTTACAAGCCGCAGGCTCCAGGCTCCAACCCCAAGCCTCTTGTGACCTGGCCTACCACATAGTCACCACTGAGACAGAAGGGAGGGCAGAAGCCCTCAGGAGCATCACCAGAGCCACCTGGACAGGCCTAGTCTTCAAAGGCTCTGGAGACCAACAGGTAGACCAAGCCTCTGGGACCCAGGAAGCGATCCTGAGTCTAGAGGTCAAGGCTTCTTGGGGCCTCTTAGGCCCTCCCTCAGACAACAGCAGGTAGGAGCTGCAAGCATCAAAGCTTAGATGGCCCTTTTGGACCTCACTTTTAAAAGATGGCTCAGGGCTGGAGAGATGACTCAGGTGGTTGAGAGCACTTGTTGCTCCTCCAGGGGACCCTGGGTTTGATTCCCAGCACCCATGTGGCAGTTCACAACTACCTGTAACTCCAGTCCCGTGGGATCGGATGCCCTCTTCTGTCCTCCATGGGCACCAGGCATGCACACCAGGGATAGCACTCGTAAACATTAAACAATAATAAATAGATATAAATATAAGCAAATAAAAGATGGCTCATGAGGTGAAGGTGTTTGTTGCCAGGGCTGTGACATGATTCAGTCTCTGGGACCTACATGGTAGAAAGAGAGCTGACTTCTTCCTACATATTGTCCTCTGACCTTCACTGACATGCGTGCAGCCTGAGGGTGTGCAAACACAGACACACGCACAGACACACACACTATAAACACAGACAGTAAAAAGGGTCCTTGTAGCTTTTCCTCCCTTCCTTCCCTACCTCCCGCTTCTCTTCCTTCCTTGTGTCTCACATAGTCCAGGTTTGCCTCTTGCTAGCTACTGTAGTCCAGGATGACCCTGACTGCCTGATCCTTCCTCCAGTTTCTGAGTGCTGAATTACAGGTCTCTGCCACCATGTCCGGTTTATTAGGTACTGGGAATCGAACCTAGAATTCCATGCAGGCTAGGCAACCATTACTTCAACTGAGCTGTGTCCCCAACTATCTTCAAAACTTTTCTTCCCTGAGAAGCTGAGGGTAGTGCATGGCTGGATGTGGGCTCAGGATACTAAGTGGCCACCCTTCCCTGGGTTATTTGGGGTGGGTCTCTTAAGGATCACTGGATTCAAGGAGCCCCGCACCACTGATCACTGAGAGGGCTGGGGACGGGAGCTGGATCATTCGGGGAAATCTCAGGACCCCAGGCACTTGAACCCAACAGAACACTCCGCCCTTCCCCCCTTGTCCTACTGCTGCCCTGACTAACTCTTCCTGCCAGAGGGAAGCCAGAATTCGAGATTGGAGAATAAAATTTGATTTGAAAGAATTTTATGGCTCAGCCCAACGACAGCTTTAAATATTAAAAAGGCATAAAACAGAGGGAGGATGGGAAAGTCGTACCAGTCTTGCTGGCGTCTCCAAAACACATCACCTTGTGCGAAGGAGCTTGGGAGAGAAAAGCCTGCTGGGGAGGCCACTGCCTCCCCACCCTCTGCTTCCCAGATCCCCCAAACCTTCCCTAGACAGGTAATACATCCATTATTAATGGACCAGTACCCAGAGTGTAAATTACTGAAACAAACACAGCATAATTAGGGCATTACAGGCGGCGTGGAGGGAAGGCAGGGTGTGCAGTGCTTGGCTGCGCCTTTCATCTTTGCAGGTGTTCGGGCGGCCTAGCCAGCAGCCCAGCCTGCTTACCATATGCACAGCCCCGCTAGCCAGTTCTCAGCTGGGAGGTCTATGGGGGGGAAGGGGAGACTCCATCCTGTCCCCTACCAATCCAGGAGAGAGACCCAGCCAGCCAAAGCACACAGGACAGGAGAGGGCAAGCCTCCAGACGTGCAGGGTGCACACAGAAGCATGCACACAAAGACCCAAGGCCAGTCTGTGGGCCGTGCAGCTGGCAAGCCTGTGTCCCTGTCCCCATGCGTGCCCTCAGGATTTCATGACAAGAGGGAAACTGATCAGGCAGCCTCCAGCTCCATAATTAGGGCCAATTGAAGGTGACAAAGGAATCTACAGACATCACAGTGGGACGTGGTGGCGATGGAGGCGCTTTGAAATGGTGGTCTGTACTTAGCGAGTTATCACTGTCCCTAAATAAAAGCTGCAGCTCCCTCCAACGCCCCCACCCCCCCAGCCACCACCAGGGAGGCCAGGGAAGCTCCAGATGCCCCTCTACCAACTGCATTTTCTGGGTCAGGCTTCACTTGGGTGGCACCACCCGAGGGGGGCTGGGCCTCTGTTTTTGTTTTTTGAGTTTGGACATGGGAAAGACAAAAGGTAAACCTGGAAGGCAAGTTCAGGAGGCTTTGGGATTGGGCGTGGGGTGGGAGCGGTAGAGTAGGTGGGCTTGCAGGCTGGGTGGGGGTGGGGGGGTTGAGTGTGTGGCTACTCCTGCATTTATGGGTGGGATTGTGTGTGTGAGTTCACATTAGAACTTAGGTGGTAGGTGTGAGTTTATGTGTGCCCAGAGGCCCAGGGTCTGGGGTCGGTAGCCCGTTCATTCTCTTGTTTTACTTTCTAAAAACAAAAAAACAAAAAAAACTAGGACACAGGCTGGGGGTGTAGTTTAGGTGACCTAACACGCATGAAGCCCTAGCATCAAAACCAGCACAGTAAAAACAGGGTGTGGTGGCACAAGCCTGTAATCCTGTAGTTGGGGTGGGAGAAAGCAGGAAGACCAGGAGTTCAAGGACATCTTCAGCAACACAGTCAGTTCCAGGCCAGCCTGCTCTACAAGAGACCCTGTCTCAATATAAAGTAATAAAAACAAAGCCACACTTGACTCTAATCAGAGAACTTTAGTCGTCACAGAGAGAGGTGAGTCTGGGGATGGAAGCTGTTGAGGGCACCAGGCTGCTCACATTAGTATATACACAGCTCTCAGTGGGGAGTCTAGGAGTTCCTGCCAAGAACTAAAGGATCCTGAATGCTGGGGTAGCCCAGCCTGCTGTCTCCCAGAATCTCAGCTGGAGAGCCTGGATAAGCATCTCAGAGGAAGGAGTCCCCTGGAGGCTAGGGCAGTGTTCTGCAGAGGAAAGCGAGGCTCCAGGAAGCTACCCGCAGCATATCCCCAGCTGGGTCCCTGGGGCTGTGCCAGCCTGCTCACGCACACGTGTGCTTCTCTCCTTGTGCCCACGGTAATCTCCGGCTTTACAGCAAATTATTAAAACTCACTTATATTTAATCTGCCTTCTGGAATTAATTGAATTTTTACTCTCAGCAAATGCCACAGTTTGCAGGGCCTCCGGATCGCTGGCTCGGAAGAGCTAAATGACAAGGCAGCCGACCAACTGTGGGCTGTGCAGACAGGCTCCAGGGTGAGAAGGCATTAAGAGATGAGGGGTACTGCCTGGGACAGGCCATGCCCACCCCAGATGCCCTGAACCGTGAACCAGAGGCAGCTGCAACCGTAAGCTTGGAGGCCTGAACTTGGGGCACACTGGCCCAGACCTCTGCTCAGGGGTGACCTGTGCAGAGCAGGGGCTTCTCTACACTCTAACTGTGCAAGGAAATGCCCATACCCAGGGTCCTCCTGGTACTGTCTAACTCCAGCAAACCTTGCCCTGTCCTGGTGACCCAGCCCTGAAAAGAACCAAATTCTGGTCCTGAATTTGATATTCACAGGCCAGGGTACCTCCCTGACCCCCTAGAACCCCAGCCAACCTTGGCAGTCAAGTGCCACCCTAGCGGCAGAGGCACTGGGAGCCAAGGTCACGTGGAATGCTGGCATGCTCCTTCTTGTGGAGACACATTAATCAGGGGTGCTGCCACCGCGGGAAGAGGGGCAATGTTTTCTAAGCCTGTGCGGGTGCTAAATGCATCAGCGCACACTTGCCTAGGTGAGATGACACCAGGCTCCTGCTGGCTCGGGGCACTGACTGCTCTCACCTCTTTCCCTGCCATAGCTAGTGTGAGTGCAGAGGTCCTGGGGAAAACCCAACACCTCCACAGAGACACACCATACTGCAAGATCCACTTCCTACAGCAGCCCTCCTCCCATCTTGGGGACTTTGAAAAATGCAGATTCCTAGGCTAGCCCCGCCTTCCCATGGGAGATGTAGCCCGGGCTGTGTTTTCATACAAGCTGGAGCCCTTATAGGGGACTCCGGGTTGGATGGGGACAGGACTCCATCCTTCTCAGGGTGAGGCAGTGAAAAGGAGGCTGACGAGCTAGGCAAGAAATCAGTCTAATTTGCCCTAGGCTCAGAAAGTCCCAGGCAGCTGTGTGTCTCATTCCAATTTCCCCAGGATCTGTCCCTCAATATGTAGCCAAGAGCGGGGCCTCCTTCCCAGCCTCATGGGGCTCCCCACGCAAGAACAGGCTCACCAGATCTTCCCACTCTCTGGAAAGCTCTTCCTAACTCCAGCCTTTCTCGGCCATGGCCAGGGCTCAGATCTGCCAGTAGTAGACAGTTCTCATCCTGGCTGAGATTGGCATCCATCACCACCTTCTCCTGGCTTGGCAACCTGGCCCTTGATGCCAAGACATTGGCCTTATCTTCTCTGCCTGCCTAAGTTCCAGGTACTCAGGGTATCCCTCCCCTGCCCCCAGCCATCAGTTCTTCCTGGGAATGATGGCTTAGGCCTGTTGTACCAGCTACTTGGGAGACTGAAGCAGGACGGTAGTAGGTTCAAAGGTCAGTCTGGGCAACTCTAATGAGACTCAATCTCAAAATGAAAAGGGAAAAGGCTGCTCAGTGGCAGAGCACTGGCTCAGCACGTGTGCCGCCTTAGGTTAGATCCCTAGCACTGCCTCCTCCAAACTCACCTGCATGTCAGGACTAGGGTCTGGTCCAGCATGGAGGCAAAAACAGCCAACAGCTCCCATGCCTCCCATCCTGCCTGGCAGGACCAGAAAATAATGAGCAGGCCTTATGCCCCTGCTGCAGCAGCTGAACCCATGAAAATACAGCAGGGGCATCCTCCATAGTCCTACGGGCTGCTGGCTGTACCCATGAAAACACAGCAGGGGCATCCTCCATAGTCCTACAGGCTGCTGGTCCAGGATCAGGGTACAGGCAGTCTCTGTGCAGAATGCTGGGGGATGTCATACACACACCCTGCCAACCAACCCCCTCACTTCTGCAGGTGACTAAACCTCCCTGGAGTGACTGGGGGGGTGGGGGCTGATATGTGCAAAGGCCAAGGCCCTGAGGCTGAAGCTTGGCTTCTGGAACAAGTTCTGCTGAAAGGGCAGGAGGCAGGGGAGGGGTAAACTGAGGAAGGCAGGAAGCAGCCAAGGGCAGGGGGAGGCCCAAAGTTGCTCTTCCTCTCCTGAGATGGTGGCTATCTCCCCACATCCCACAGGCTCTTGCACCCAGCCCCTGCTCCTCCCTCCCTGAGTTGGCTCACCCTTCTCTGCCTCCTACAGCAACTGCTCCATTGGGAAACTGGAGTGTCCTACCTGCTCACAGCCGCCTCTGGTTCTTTGCCTTCCCTAGAGCAACGTGAGCCCAATAAATGTCCGAAGAGCATTGGAGAGTTGGAAAATCCATTGCTCCAGACAGAAGCCAACCTCCAGCCCCAGGGCCTTGGCACCTGCCATCTGATCACATGGCTTATTCTTCCCCAGGGAGCTCTTGGACTGCCCTCTTCCTCCATCAGAGCCTAAACAAAAAGCCATCCCATTGAAAGCATGCTCACTGTACCTCTCTGTGACCCTAATTCCTACCTTTGCATCCACTGTCCCCATTACAGTATGAGGACAAGTACACAGGGACATCCCTCAGTGTGGCTGGCCCCACTGTGCCACTCATTCTAAGCCTGTCTGCTGATTCCATGTCATGTGGTCCCCCAGCACAGAAGGATCAAGAGCCACTATTGGGTACACCCCCAGAGCCCCCCAGCCAATTCTGGTCTAAGGCCAGAGTCAGGTTCCTTGGAGAGCTGGACAGGAGCAGAAGGCCAGACAACCTGCCTCAGTGGGTCTCCAAAGCCCTGGGTGTCTGGGACACGCCCCTTTGACCCCCACATGTCACCTGTGTTCTCCAGCCCACATCCAGTAGTGGTCCAGGCTCCCATAGACTTAAGCAGCGTAGTCTCTGGGCCAGTGGATTACCATATATTAAGACATAATTCTCCATGGAAATTTACAATACAAAGCACCCCCACCCCAATGGCTGTAGAAGGAGCCAGGACACAAAGCTCTGCTGTGTCTGGCGGGACCCCAGAGCTGGCCTCAGCCAGACTTCAATAGAAGTGGGTGGGTCCCTTCTTTGGGAGCCTTTTCCACACTCTGGGCAGAAGCCCTGCCCTAGGGGAGGGCCCTCTGGTGTACTGCTCTTCCAGAGAGGACCTCACCACTTCCCTGCCCTGCCCCTACCCACTCCAGAACCCTGAAGCCTGGGCTCCAGGCTGACACTATTGGGATTTCTCTCACAAAGGGCAGGGCAGGGAAGCCTGATGTGGAAAGAACCCTAAACCCCAGGCTCCCTATGGACTTGCTACCTCCATCCAACTGACTGATAAGTGTGTGCTCACTATGTACAAAGGTTGTCTATCCAACTAATGGATGCTTATTGATCACTCACCCACCATGTACCTAAACCACGTCAGAGATCAGCTGCAAAAGAGAACAAACGAACTAAACCCCTCAGTTTTGGGAGTGTTTATTGCTTGGCAGGGAGATACCCTCCACCCATAGTCCCAAGGTGCTTTCAAGAGCTGCAAGAAAACACCATGGGTGAGGCTGACCAGGGCACAGGGAGATAGTGGTGGGGGTGGGGCTCTGAGAGGAGGTGGCTTTTGAGCAAAGGTCTAAATGAGCAAGCAACTGTGCGTGCAAAGGCCGAGGCAAGACCGCACGTACACACCATGGGCACAGTGGGGCAGATGAGCGTGCCCAGTACTATAAGGAAGGAGGTTCTGGTTCTAGAGATTCAGGCTAGGAGGTGATTTGACCCTAATGGACCAAAGGGTTCATGACTTAGGGCAGGGCAGACTCAGGTCTAAATCCCACCTCTAAGATCCTGGCCTCAGACCATCTGCACAAAGCAGTCAGCCCTTCTGGGACTCTGCTCTTTGCAGAAGGAAGCTGGTAACGGGTGCATGGCCAGTGAAAACCAGTCCAGATGGGGTCCAGAGAGGCCTAGCACTGGGGAGATGGGTACCTATGGCCAGACTTCCCACCCTGCATGAAAACACAAAGCTGGCTGGGGTCATCTGTCCATTTGCCATAAAACCCCAGAGAGGCCCAGCTAGCAGCTGTTCTGGTGCCATTTCCCAGTTGTCAACAGAGTATGTATGGCCAGAATCCCAGAGGCGAGGCCCCCACCAATCCCAGCAGCCTGCTGGCCAGTCTAACACTGGGGGGAGGTGGCTTACCAAGAACCACAGGTCCATCACCGCCTATGACTCTGAGAACAAAAACCTCAGCCTCCCCAGGCTGCTGAGCTGTGGATAAGCAAGAGGGAGCTGGATGCACAGCTGCAGCATCCTGGAGCCCAGCACCCCTCCCACACACAGCACCCCCAGACCCACACAGTCATTTCAGATCCCACACAGTGCTCCCAGACCCTATAAATCACCCCCACACCAAGCACAGCACCCCCAGATCCAGCACAGCACCCAGATCAAGCCCTGTTCACAGGCAGGTGGAGGTCAGCCCAGCCAGTAATCCACTAGGCACAGCTGATGGCTTGTAGACCAGCCTGGACAACTCCACTGGAAAAGCAAAAAGCCAGAGGCAGCAGTAATCTGAGTCCTGGCCTTCATCAACCTTGGCCTCTCCCTGAATTCCCTGGCCACGGGTAGGAAGAAACGCAGCTCTGAAGTCAGGCAGAGGTGGCCATCTGTGCAGAACTGCTCCTGGGAAACAGTGACTCAGCCTCTTGTCCTATGCTCAAGTCCTGCTACTGCCTGGGGCTCTCTGGGGCTCTCTCCCTCCCCTGTGCAATGGGAACTTGGGTGGGCAGAGGGCAACTCAGCCCCCAGTGGGCATACAGCAGACATTCAACAATTCCCAGCTCTGCCAGGAATAGCACAAAGGACTGTGGGGCGTCAGATGTCTCTGGTGCTGACCAGGTTTAAGGACGGGAGGTTTGTCCCTGTCACAGGTCTGTGTTCTGCTGGCTGCCTCCACCCCCACAAGTAACAACTTGTGCCAGATACACCAAAGAGTGCCTTGGGTGAGTCCCCATCTACACTTCTCCACAAGGATCC
Organism: Ellobius talpinus; assembly: GCA_001685095.1. Lineage (NCBI taxonomy): Eukaryota > Metazoa > Chordata > Mammalia > Rodentia > Cricetidae > Ellobius > Ellobius talpinus. Next base: position 27,209 of record LOJH01003715.1, read on the forward strand.
CCTCCTTCTTCAACACCAATGTCTTCATTTCTTGGACCCCAACATCCCCCACCATGGAAGGAACCCAGTGCAGGATTGGGTAACCTGACTTGCAGGACCTCAATTTCTTGTCTGTGATACTCCAGGCAGGGCAACACTGAGCTTCTTCACTCGGTACCTGTGGTCAGGGAAAGATCTGTCAGGCTGCACATACCAGCCTGTGATGGCCAGAGGACAGCTCAGGATTCCCATGGCATGTCTCTCAGTGACAAAGGGTACCCACCTAAAGGCAAGCTTGGAACAGGGAGCCTCAGGACACCCTGGCTCCCATGGAAAGTGTACAATTGTCCAGCAGGGGTCAGAAAGATACTTCAAATTGTACCCTTCCTAACACCCAGAGTAGACACACCTGCACAGCACCCAGGCAACCCAAACCCTGACCAGCATCCCAGACTCCGCATGGCACCCGGGATCCCATGCGAGACCTCTCAGACCATGTTTAACATCCAAGACCGTAACCAGCACCCAGGATCTGGGAAGAGGTCCTGCAGAATGACATAGCACTGGGGAGCAAACTCTGGGCCTGTGGCTGGCCTGGCTCAGGGCCTCAGTAGACACCAGCCAGCCAGAAGATACTCAGGACCCTGGGAGAACGCAATGGGCAGGGGCAGGCACAGATGCAAGCTCAGTCCTGAAGCCAAGCCTTGTAAAGACAGTGCTCTAGATCTCACAAAACCCAGTTATTTTCAAATTCCAGTTCCATCGCAAAGCCTCGGCAATGGCACTGCTGGAGCCCAAGACTACCCAGTAGTCTCCGGCTACACTGCGTACTAGCGACTCAGAGCAACACTGCCCTCCGCCAGCCAGCCTGAACTAAGGACTAAACTCTGATTCCCAGGTGACCGCTTGGGGAGATCAGGACCCTCGGTGCCACTGGCCGGCCTCCACCTTGGCCTTGCTCCTGACTCCAGCCTGACCCAGGGCTGTGGGACCAGCTGTGGGACTGGCTCGGGCAATGCTGCCTTCCTGAATTCTGCTGTCCTCAGGACCAGGCACTCATGAACACAGCTGTCAGATGCACTAAAAACAGGAAGAAAAGAAAACCCCAACAAAACGGAGGCAACATACCAAATGCCAAAATACAATGAAAATTCGAACAGCTAAAACAAATATAGTCATAAAAAGACGAGAGCCCTCGCAAAGCCATCTCTACAATTAAGCAGCTTTTTGCTATACACTGACAGTCACCTAATTATACCACTAATGACAGTTCAACCTGCTTCGAAATAAAAGGCCAGTTTCCACAACAGGAAACCAGCTGTTAGTTACACATGTCAAACATCTTTAAAGTGTTATTATTAAGGGGGAGAACAAAAAAACCCTATAAAGTGAGCGCATCCATCTCACGCCCCACTCCATGAAAAAAAAAATCACAATTAGCTATGCGCTTCTGCTCAATAATAATAAAATGTGAATTTACAAGGAAAGGGGGAGAAAAGAGAGATGGGGAAGCCGCCCCCTCGGGGTCGTCTGAGGGGGCTCCTCACCCTGTGGTGCAGGGGGGAGAGTCTGTGTCTACTTCCTCCCTCTGCGTTTTTTAATTCCTCTTGCTGAAGCAGTCTCTATGGGCTGAGCAGATCTCCCCGGGGCGTGGGGGTGTGGGGCTCAGCCAGGGCTCCTCCAGTACGAGGCCCTGTCAAGTGCCTGTCTGGGAGGCAGTTAGCAGCAGCCAGAGCAGCAGCAGCAGCCGCAGGTCGCTGAGGTGGCAGTGGCCTGGCCGCCCCGGCCTCATAGACATATGCTCGGGCTATTCCCTGCCAGCATGTCTTCAAACCGTGAGCGCCTTTGACATTCTGGAGGCGTAATAAACACCCGCGTTTCTCTTCTGACAATAGCCGAGCAGATTTAATTAACTGGGGCGGAAAGGGCTGCAGCGGGAGGGGTTGGGAGCCAGCTACAGAGTGGGGATTAACCTTTAAGACCAGCAACTGGCTGCCAGGAGAAGGGGGACAGTGGCCTGCTGGGGGCTCAGGGCAAGCTTACCGCACCCATGGGAGCACTGGGGTGGGCAAAGCCGACGCAGAGGACTGCGTGGGGCGGGAGATTCGGGCTGCTCCCTCCCATGCTGGCTGCAGCTGGGCCACCTAAGAGCTCTTAGGTGGGGGGTCTCAGGCACAGGAGGGCCCTTCAAATCCAAGTCAAGCTACAAGACGAGGTACATCTGTCCTAAGGCACCCTTGGGAGACAGTGCAGCAGCCCGGAGAGAGGTGTCTGATTTGGGCCCCTCTGTAGGCCACAGCTGCTCCTGGGGCCTGACCTGTTGTCGGCTCATGGGTTGGGTGGCTGTGGCTGTAGGTAGGATTAGGATTCAGGGTCAATGGGGCAGGAGGGCTGTGTCGGGGCAGTGAGGGTGTCAGAACTGCTAACTGGCACAGCTGCTGCCAGGATCCCTCCTGGTTGCACTCTCACCTCCAAGTACTGTGTGACCCCAGGCAAGTGTTTTTCCCTCTCTGAAGTGTGGCTGAATCGTGGGCACTGGGTCTTTCCCAGGCCTGGTTCTTCCTTAGACAGGAGGGAGGCGTTCTGGCTGCCTGCTAGGGAGAGCCATTTATCCTTACAACTTCCACAGCTAGCCCTTGATAGCTTCCTCTCTCTCAAAGGAGTGTGCAGCCAGGCCAGCTCTCTGACCAGCTGGATGCCCTCCAAGAACAACTCAGCCTGGGGCTGCCTGTCATAGCCGGCAGAGGGAGGCAGGCACCCCATGCTACCAAGGTGGGCTGGTTTCTTCCAGACCATGCCCATGAAAGCTGAGCCCATGGAGGTCCTGTGTCTGCCTGGTGCTGAGCCTGCTCCTACGGTGAGATCAGAATACAATGGCTCAGTCATCCACCATCCCTACTGTGGGTTCTTTTCTATGGACAACATTCTGGTGGCAGCAATTTCTCCAGAATTTCCATACTCAGAAGCGCAGAGAGGCCCTGTGCTCAAGATGAGTCCAACCTGCCACCAGCCGCCTTTAATCCCAGCCCTTGGGAGGCAGAGGCAGGCGGATCCCTATGAGCTTGAGGCCAGCCTGCTCTACGTAGAGAGCTCCTGGACAGCCAGGGCTACATAGTAAGAGTTTGTGTGTGTGCATTTGAGAGCTTCCCAGGGGAACAAAAGCCGGGGCCTGCTGGCTACCTGCTCTCTACTGGGCCCTGTGCTGAAATGGTAGTTACCACTGGACACCCTAGAATTTACAAATAAAAATTTTTGTTGACGATTTTTGAGACAAGCTTTCTCTGTGTAGCTCTGGCTGTCCTCCAACTCAGGGATTTACCCATGTCTGAACGCTGGGGTTAAAGACATGTGCCACCAGGCGTCGCTTGAGGTTCCGACAGAATGTGGCATCGTTTAGTGGCCCTGGTGAAGCAGCCACTAAAGCCCCCACACAAAGAAATGACCACTGTCCACACAGGGCCCACACACTGGCTCTTCAGAGCCAAAAGAGAATTCAGTACCACAATGGAATAGTTTATAGCCACAGAGATAAAGATCTGTGCCATGCCCCAGCAAGAATAAGCTCTGAAAGAGAAGATTCCAAGAGCTCATGCATCTTGGGTCAGGACCCTACAGTGGCGGGTGTGAAGAAGTGAAGAGCCGAGAACACGCAACTACAATCTGACTGCAGCAATTTAAACCCTGCTCTACCACTGCCTGTCTGTGCAACCTGGCACAAGTCACTTGGCCTCTCTGTGCAGTTTTCTCTTCGGTGTGAGGCTGAGGGTGGATGAATGAATCCACAGAAGCTTCTCCAGTCCCGACCTCTGATTCAGGTCCCCAATAAATATAAGTAGCTTTTCCATACACCCAGGTCACATCTGTAACACAACACTGTCTCCCATCCCTACCTCTGGTCACTCACTGTTCCCTTGGGATGTCTCAGGCCATCAACCTGCTTTTATCCCCAACAGTAGACCCATGTGCCTTCCAGAAAGCTCCATCAACCCTCAGGTCCCCTTTGGGTACCTTATTAGTGACAATCCCATTGAGGAAGAACAGTACTGGGGACCCCCAGCTGGGTGTCTCTTTCCAGGTCTGCTCCCTCTAACCTACCCTGGAGAGAAGGAGGAGGGGACGCCTGGAGGAGGGAAGGCAAAGCCAACCCCACCCACAACAGTGGGCCTTAAAGGAACTACCTCCTGGGGGTTCCTGTGCACACCCCAGGCTTACTTTCCCATTTTGTGCACGGGCACCACCAGGGTGTCCCCAAGCTCTGAATGCGTCCCACTGCCAGCGACCTGCCCCAGCAAACTCACAAGGACACTGCAGCAGGACCGGCCTACCCTCCCCAACCAGGTGCTGTTACCTTTGACTTGTCCCTCCTCACCCCTCAGGTGTTTAGGGTCGGGTTCCACTCCCCCCAGGAGGTGCCTCAGGCTCAGCAGAGGTGTCCCCCCCCAGGTCCCAGTGACCTTAGAAGACCTTAGCTGCCAGCATCTGTACCTGCCCCAGGGCTGAGACCAGCACAGCCTGCAGCCTGAGGTACTTCCTGGTGACAGAGGCCACAAGATCTCTTTCTATGCTGGCCAGCTTGGGAGCCAGCAGGAGCCCCAGTCTACTGGTGACTCCTAAATGCCTCAAGCTTCTGACGTAAAGCCAGGTGTTGGGTCTGGGGTAACCATGCAAATCTAGGCCTGCTCCCAGGCTATGGTCTGGGAAGGGTGTGTCTACCTGGGGGGCTCAAAGGTAAATCTCACATCTGGCTCCTTGACAGGTCACTGTCTGAGCTCTCTTCAGCAAGATCCAGGAGGGTCCTTCTGAGCACCCAGCCCAGCTGTGACACCTGAGAGGTGAACCTCCTGTCCCCACGGCCCCTTCCCATAATGACCCACACTCATTATCTGCTTGGAGCACCACCTCTTGCAGGAAGGCCTCCTAGTTTGCTCCAGGCTGGAATCTGGAACATCCAGCTCAGGGAACTTACAGCCTACTGTCCCCCAAGGCCCATTCTGAGAAGAGCCTGGGAGGCAAGACCTATGACTGACTTTCACTCCTCCCCACTGCCTGGGCCTGGCGTGGCCAGGTGTTGGGAACTGTCCGGCAGCTGCCAAGCACCAATGTCTCTATCCAGTCAGGCAAGAACAGTGCTGCCCGGTGGCTGTTTGCTTAGCATTCTGCCCACTCGGCTCACCACACCGGTCCAACCTGTTGGCTGGCTGTCCACTCTGCGCCCTAGCACCCTGGAGGTGATGGAGCCTTGAGTCAAAGGTTTCTGACTCTGGATAAAAACCCAAGCGGGCAGACGTGCTGGTTTCAAGGCTTCCAATAAAATGTCTTGTGTCACCCTTGACCCTGTAGGGCAGGTGTACAGTGACCAAAGTCATCAGCGAGGCCAGGGACTGGCCAAAGGTGAGCTCCTGGAAGCAGCTTTTTCCTATACTCTGGGCCCAAAGGATATTCCCAAGGCCATGGCCCTTGAGAGCCATACTAACCAAGGGCCAAGGTCTTCAGTGCTCCCTGGCCCCGAAGAGGCCCAGGGACTGACCTTTAATCCTATCTGACCTGGGGGCTACCTCTCTGGACAGGCCTGCAAGGGCAGAGGTCAGCTCAGCCTGTGAACCTAGGGCTGTAGCTCACAGTGGGCCACCAGATACCTCATTCCTTTCTGCACCCCTCCTTGCCACCCAATGTTCAGGGGGTGACTCCTTGGCTCCATGCACTGGTGGCCTGTCCAGGCCTAGGGAAGTGCAAAGCCTGCAGTGAGAACATAGAAACCCATACAGTTCAGGCTGGCTCTGAGGGGCACCACAGGCTGGATGGCAGAAGCAGGCAGCCAACAGCCTGTGAGGCTGGGAGCACTGCCCTGCAGCTCTGATCCTTGGAAGACACAAGGAGGACGGTGGCCATCACATAATAATTCCTGCACCATACAGAACTGGAGAGCCAGCCCTGGGCTCTCAGGTTTTATTTGCTTATTTTATTTTTTGAGATAGCGGTCTTATCCTGTAGTCCAGGCTGGACTCAAACTCAAGGCATTTCTCCTGCCTTAGTGTCCCAAATGCTGGGATCACAGTTGTGTGCCACCATAGCTGGCCTCATCAAGTGTGTTAAGTAAACAAACTCACTCTCCGAATCCTAAGTAGGTACAACAGAGGCAGGAAGTTCAGCAAGCAACTGGCCCAAGTCCTCCCAACAGGGATTCTGCAGATCCAAATCCTAGGCTGCCATCCAGATGTGGGGGTGCAGGTCTGTGACCTCACCACTCAGGAGACTGAGACAAGAGAATGGAAGATTCAAGGCCAGTCTGCGTTGCATAGAAAGATCCTGTCTAAAACACAAACTCTTGGGCCAGTTGGACAGCTCAGCAGGTAAATGGACTTGCCACCAAGTCTAATGGTCTTGAGTTCAATCCTCAGAGAGCCATATGGTGAAAGGCAGGAACTGATTTCTGCAAGTAGTCCTTTGACCTCCACAGGTACACTGTGGCCCAGAAACCCCCCACCTCACAACACAAGATAACTGCTAAAATTTTCACAAAACAGCTCTGGCCTCTGAAATCATGGTACCCTCTAGAGTCCCACAGCATGTCACAGACCTGGGGCTGGTGGACGAGCATCTAATAGGGAGGAGCTTTGAAGCCTGGTGAGGGGACAGTCTGCGCAGAGGTGTGACTGGGGCAGGTCAGAGCAGGACAGCCCTTCTAAGGCCTGACCTCTGGACAGAGCTGCCAGGCAGGGCAGGGAGGAAAGGGTCCTGTTGGAGCAGCCTGATGCCATCTGGCTATCACAGCAGGCTGCAAGGCAATGCCCTCAGGTCACAGCAGGGAGGCCCAGTGGCCTTCTCACCAGGTTCCCAGACCCAAAGGGCATTCTTTTTTTTTTTTTTTAATAAAGCCCTGGCTGTCCTGGAACTCTCTCTGTAGATCAGGCTGGCTTTGAGTGCAGAGATCTGCCTGCCTCTGCCTCTCAAGTGCTGGGATTAAAGGTGTGTGCCACTAGCCACTACCATCCGGCCCAAAGGCCATCTTTTAAGGGGACCTTCATCTGGGAATGTCCCCTGTCTGGTCCAAGGAGTCACTCGTCATGGCTGTGTCTCCACTAGTGACAGGGAGTGTCTGACTTCTGCTCCAGCCATTCCAACGTTGGCCACTACAGTGAGCTGTGAGTCACCAGTCCCACCTACAGCCCCAGCAGTGGGAGGGGAGGTTCCCAGAGCTTTGCCCACATGTATCTGGGTCAGGAGCTTGGCTGGCCGCTCCAGCCACTGATCAACCCATGCTCAACTCATCCATGAATATTCATGAGCTTATCCGGTTCCACACTTTCATTTCTGGCCCAAATTAATAATTTACCAGGGAGGTTCATAAAAAATCAGACGTGGCTCATTAGCAGCTGCCTGAAAGGCATCCAGGGAGGGGCTGCTCCTCCAGTGACCAGAACAGCACCCTGGGCATAGACCCTCACACATCACTTTCACAGGGCTGCTGAGCAGGGGGAACCCACACAGAGGTGCCCGAGCTTCTCCAGGCCCACAGCCTAGACTGTATGGAAGCCCCAAAGGCAGACTCCAGAGGACAGAGTCTAGTCCAGGCCCAGAAGTTAGGCCTCCTACCTGGAAAAAGCAGGCTTCCCGAAGAGCCTGCAGCAGGCTGACTCTCCTCCCAAGAGGCAGCTTCCACAATCTCCCATCTCATCAGCTCTTCAACATGGTGGTTCCTACCCTATCAAGGGATGGATTCCTTCCAGCTGAGCGTGGCCTGGCAGGGCTCCTCCCTCTCTGCTAATGGACAGAATGTGATGTGGAAGAGTCTCTGGTATCTGAGGCCAGGCCCTAGGGGGTCATGGGGCCTCTTGCCTGCAGAAGCCACCACAATCCCTGCCATTAATTACATCAGAGGCTGTGAGGAAGCCCAGACCTCACTGAGCACCTCATGGAAGAGGATGCCCCATCTCGGCCCACTGAGGCCCTCACCTATAGCGAGAGTCAACAGCCAGACCTGAAGGTAGAAGGGCCCTTTAGACACCCTGCAGCAGGCGCCTCTCCCCCCACCTTCTAGCTGTGGCTGCAGTGGCAGGCACGGGGGCAGAGGCCAGTCCACAGAGGCACACTGGTGTTGTCTTGACTCCATCTGGCATCCTGCTCCCAGCATCCTGGGGTAGGTTTCTGGTCTGCACAGCTCAACTAGTTGGCTTTGTCCCAGATGGTGACGGCCCTCTCCCCCAGTCTCCCAATGCTGCTGTGTCCAGAGCTGCCCACAAGGGAACTTTCCCAGCATGGAGGTGGGGGAGGGGACTAACACCTTGTCTCTGGGCATCTGAGGATCTGAGATAAAGGTGAGCTGAGGCGATGATGCTCTCAGGCTCCTAGAGTGGCAGGAAGTGGTGAAAGCCCTTACTGGGAGCCCCTGCCGTGCAGCTGTGGGGCTGACAGCACCCATCCCCTCCATGCCTCCCTGGTCTCTGCAGAGAGTTCCATTAAGACCCATGCCACCCCCCTTATCCTCTTTCATGTCCCTGCTGCCCCCCTTCTCTTGTCAGATAATCACAGAAACCAGCAAACGGTTGACACGGTTACCAAGACAACAGAAGTTAGGCCTGTGAGAGCCCTGGGAGCTAATCCTAAATGAATTACAAGCCAGTGACAAGGGGGTGGGCAGTGTCGGGGGGCAGTTCAAAGAAGACTGGGTCAGAGATGAGGTTCTGTCTGCCCACTGCTCCAACACTGCTGGGCGAGGCTGGAGTCCTCAGGGGGCAAGACGCAAAAGCATTTATAAGAACCTAAACTTCCTGGAGAGTTATATCCCTTCCAGGGATAGAGAAACTCTATCCCACAAACCTCAGGGTCTGTTGGCGTGGGAGGCGGGTCAGCGTGGGAGTCTCCAGGATGAGCTATTTCCTTATCTGGCTGGGACTTGTCACCTGTGACCATTTCGAGAGCAGAAGCTCCCTGGCGTCTTGCAGGGGCCCACAAGCAATGCCCTCCTCCAGGCATTGACATGAGCAGGGCCTTTGCTCTGGCACCCATGGGTGGCATGAAGCCGCAGCTGAGAACTAATGACCCAAGAATAAGGCAGCCCCCGGTTCCAGAGCATTCTATCCCTTCTTCCTGCACGGACGTTCACTGATCTCAAGACAGACGATCTTCAGTGGGAAGCATGGCTAGTCTCATGTAATAGACAAGGGAAAGAAAGGTGAAATAACCTGCCCAGAGACACACGGTCAAGTCAAGAAGCCAGGATGGAAGGAGCAGGAGCTCTGCTCCCACCCCCACCCGGCTCCCTGCTTAGGCATTGCTCCAGCAGAGAAACTGACCGCCTTCCAAAGCCTGTGACCCCTCAAAGACACCCTAAAACCCCCTATAATCACTCCTTATCCTCCAGTTCCCGGAGTCAAGGTTAGCAGGCAAGAGAGCCATGCGTGAACCTTATGTCCCTGTGGACGATCTCCGCTCATCATGACTCCATGCCACAGAACAGCCACCCAGAGCTACAGTGGTCAACCGGAAGCCAGAAGGTCTGCAGAGGTGACAACCTCATACACCGAGCTGTCCCACCCTATATTTACCCCTCCTTTCCCTCGGCCATGGCCATCCCTGGTGCCTCAGGGCCTCTGCCAGAGCCTCCATGTTTGGACACCTGTCCATCAGATCCTGTGAGGCCAACACCTTCTCTTTTTTTCTGGTCTTTGGCCACCCAGGACCCATATCCTAGCTCCCTAGACACCTCTGTGCATCTTTCAGAGTTACAGATGACTGTTCTGCACAGGCCACTCCTTCAAGACTTCTCAGCTGCACCTCTATATGCCTGGGCTTGGCACACTGAATGGACAGCTTCAAAATGTTGGATAAGCTGGGCACGATGACCCAGCACTGGGAGGCAGAGGCAGGGAGATCTCTGTGAGTATGAGGCCGGTCTGTCTCAAAAAAGCAAAAACACAAAAAACAAAAACAAAACGGTAAAAGGCCAGGTGGTGGTGGTGCAAGGCCAGGTGGTGGTGGTGCAAGGCCAGGTGGTGGTGGTGCAAGGCCAGGTGGTGGTGGTGCGTGTCTTTAGTCCTATCATTCAGAAGGCAGAAGCAGGTGGATCTCCAAATTCAAGGCCACCTTGGTCTGCAAAGCAAGTCCTAGGACAGCCTAGGCTATGCAGAGAAACCCACAGGCCAGGCAATGGTGGCGCACGTCTTTAATCCCAGCACTCAGGAGGCAGAGGCTGGCGGATCCCTGAGCTCGATCGAGGCTAGCCTGGTCTACAGAATGAGTTTCAGGATAGCCAGGACTGTTAATATAGAGAAACCCTGTCTTGAAAAACAAACAAAAAACCAAAACAGAGCAAGTTCCAGGAAGGTTCCAAAGATACAGAGAAACCTCTCGAAACTGCTCCCCCCCCAAAAAAAAAGATAAAAAAAAAGCAAAGCGGCTGGGCCAGGCCGGCAAACTGGCTCAGTAGGTCAAGGCACTTGCTACTAAACCTGAAACCTGAGTTCATCCCCAGGACCCACATGGTGGGAGGAGAGAACTGACACCCACAAGTTTTCCTCTGACCTCCATACCTATGAAGGACCATGCACACACCCATCCACACATAAACACAGAAAAACAAATCAAAAAATACTGGGTCCCCTTTGCTCACAGCAGAACCCAGCTTTTCTGACATCAGATGTGTGATGACATTAGGGTACTCCAAGAGTGGTGCCAACACTCCACTGGCCTCAAGTCCTCTGTTACTACTCCCACGGATGCTATAGCCTCAAGAGTCTGGTCCAGGACCTACCCTGCCTCCTCCTGTTGATCCTGGGCCCTGAGGACAAGGTCCAGTCTTCCAGCCTCCCCAGGTCACAGAATGAGACTCATGCAGGATGGCAGGTACACCCTGCTCAGGGCAGTGTGGCTGCTACACGAAGCTCCATTTTCTCCCACCTACCCACCTTGGGACCTCTGACTTCTGCAAGAGCCCAGCTGTTTTATTTATTTATTTATTATGTATGCAATATTCTGTCTGTGTGTATGCCTGCAG